>JBBPBX010004230.1:36642-52424 GCA_038048925.1 Garcialebias charrua | reverse complement strand
ACATTGAGTTTGTTAAAATACAATATTGGTTTAAAATAAATAAGTTATTGTTGAACCTGGATAAAACCAATTATATGATATTTAGTAAGAAAAAGATAACTGTTGATGTTCCTTTTAAGATTGACAGTATTGAGATATGCAGAGTAAGGGAGGTGAAGTTTTTGGGTGTAATTACTGATGAATAGCTTGTCATGGAAACAACACATACATTTTGTAAAAACTAAAATAGCTAGGTAATAAAAAGATGACCCTGGTGGAGCCAAGCAGCTCTTAAGAGATGGGAGGGTCTGAACAGAAGACCACTTTAGAAGGTCCTGTGGTCAAATTAGGCAAACATGGAACGTTGTGTCTATCAAGAGAGCCGTGCTGAGAACACCGGTCCCTCAGTGAAGCACGTTGTTGGCAACATCATGATTTGGGGATGTTTTCCATCAGTGGAGACTGGGGAAACTGGTCAACATTTAATGAAAGAGCAAAAAATAGAGATTCTTCTGGAATTATATGAGACACAAACATTAAACGTCAGCAGAGTTCATCCTCTGAAGACTATGATGAAGTTTTATGACATTTTATGAAGTTGGTGTTCCAGTCCGAACAATGACGAACTGTTCAAGCACGATTCACCAAAACATTTTTGTTGAAAAACTACATAATCTTTATTTTTTTTGGTTGTCTGAAAACGTTTTGTTTTCTGCAGCAGAACAGCGTTCTTCAGTCACGAGCTGTTTGTGGCTGAGGACTAATTACCTAAATGTACCGAGCGCAGAGCGGAGGTGCGCCTTGGCTGCTGGTGAATGTGGCTCCTGGTCAGTGTGAAATACTTGTCGGAGTAATTGATCAAAGCCAGTCTGGATGCATTAATGTTCTCCACTGAGTGTACTTCAGAGCAGGTACACATTGTTCTGGGAGTGAGCAATCATCTCAACCGCAGAGCAGCAAATATAACGTATTTACCTGGATCTTTTTATCTTTTTCAAACTGCTAATTGTTTCATTTTTGTGTGTATTTTATTTTAAATCATTTGCTTTGTCCCTCAAAAGCAGCATATGGAAAAATACTACTAAATTTGTATGGGGAGTGCAGAAAAAGCAGAGATACAACATGTAACAGAATGTTAAAGTTATAATTTTGTTTCTTTTTGTCTCACAGGAACTTGGCATCAAACTTTTTGGAGCACATCAGCTGGAGAGTGTTTCATTTTTTACCGCTGCTGAACCTGTGAGTCTTTTTATTTGCTGCAAAGACTGAAAGGCACCAGATTTATTGATCAATCTCGTTTTGAAAAACTTCCACTGTGATGAGGAAACATTGTATTGATATATTGTAGCCTAATGTTGTATAATCAGTGTCTGCACGTATCAACCAGTGCATCTGAAACTCTTACATGAAATTCAAAGAAACCAAATCATACGATTTAGTTTTAGTCTCAGAGCTTTAGTCCAGTAGCTACAAGCTTTGTTGACCTCTCTAAGGGAAATGGCAGAAAAACTTAATAAAACTCAAGACAATTGTGCGTGTGTCTCATTTGTGGGTCAACTGTGGTGACAGCAAAACGCTACAATTAAAGCTAACACTTAGCTAAAATGCTAACTACCCAGCTGACAGCACAACGGGCAGGAAAATGTCAGAGTTAAAAGCAGCTTTGAGCAAACGGTAGTCTTTCTTCATGAGACATTTTCACACGAGGAGATCTTGATGAATATGTGATGAGTTAAAAATGCTGCAGATCTGAGGATCCACGCTAAATTATCTAATGTTGCATGATTCGTTTAAAAATGTCAGTTTTTTTTATATTACATAACAGATGTTTTGCATCTACAGGAGCTAGAGTTCTTCTGATGTGTGATGAAGACAAAAGTTACTGCAAGTTAATGTTATTTGATGAGGAAAAACTCACGTTTTGAATAAATGTTACACGTGTTAATTCCTACAAAACTAGGAGATATACAGGTGGTCCCCGAGTTACGACGCAGTTCCGTTCCTACGCTCGTTCGTAAGTCGAAAATCGAAGTAAGTCGGAAAATACGTCCAAACGGCACCTCATACATACAGTACTGTATTTTTACCAAGCACGTAGCCTATCCTAACACATTACCCTACATAATTATCAAAAAACACATACGTTCTGAGCCATAATGAAGGGAAAAAATAGTTAATTTCTTACTGGGAGCTGGTGAGCTCTGCAGCTTCCTGCAGCTTCACGCGGTCCACAGCGTTTACAGCAATGTCTGTTAGCATGTTAGCTCGTTGCTCAGCTGTAGCCTCTCTGCTTCGTAAACCTCCGCTCCAAACAATAAGGTCTCCTGTATTTCCACGCGCGGTCCAGAGTTTTACAGTAAGGTCTGCTCTGGTCTGCCTGTTAAAACAATGAGGTCTCCCACTCCTGTAAGTTTCCACTGAGCGCGTCAAGCTCCCCCTCCCTCCGTAAACTGCCCTAAACTGCCGGAAACTGCGTAAATCGGCTTAAAAAAAAATAAATAATAATAATACTTTATTTATAAAGCCATTTAAAACAACCACAGCTGCAACAAAGTGCTGTACACATAAAATCAAGAACATTTAAACACATAAAATAAGATTTTTCCCATTTTCTTTTATTTATTTTTAATTAGATGCGTGACATAACCCCGAAACGTAGTAAGTCGAGGCTGTCGTAAGTCGAGGACTACCTGTATTCACTAATCTCACTCAGATGTTACCAAGTGAGATTATCTTAAAAGAAATATTGTTTTATGTTTAAATATCTGTGTTTACTGCCACAGTCACCCATCCATTAAATCTCCCTTGTTCCTAATCTCACTATAACATTAGTATCATAGTAACATAGCATTATATGATAAAGAGGTGGAGGCTGGAGCCTGTCTCGGCTGCCTTTGGGTGAAGGCAGGGGACGCCCTGGACATGTCTCCAGTCCATCAGGGACACATAAAGACAAACGAGACAAACAACCATTCACACCTAGGTACAATTTAAGGTTCCTCAATGTAACTTAATTAGGTTAGCTGACCAATGTTACCGGAAATTTATTTTTAACGTTCTTCATTTAAAAGCTCATTAAACAAAAGAGCAGTTTTTTTTCTGAACTTGGTGTGCTTTAATAATATTTCATAATGATCATAACTTTAATTTAAAAAAATAAACAGGCTGCTGAAGTCGAAGCTTTAAAAATAAATCTGAACAGAAGGCACGAAGAGCTGATACGGTACACAAATTTAAGAAACAAACACGGAGTAGGTTCAGTTCCACAGTGAGGTGAGAGATTACTGAGACCAGGTGAGGAGAATAAACGTGTTCAGAGCTGGAGTGAGTCGTAACCTGAGGGAAACCATGGAAATGACACTGGAGAGAGACACACCAACATCCAAAAGAAAACACGTGGAACGCTGTAACTAAACACTGACTCCAGGATTACAGCATGTAATTCTTTAAATTTGTCAAAACAAACAACTTCATTAAAAATGTTCATTTATATTCCTGCCATGAAAGGATTTAGGATTAGGATTTTAAAACTGTAACATTCTGACAATTCTGTATTTTTAGGGTTTTAAAGGACAACCCCCTCGTCTGCTCGTGTGACCTTTTCTGGCTGCAGCAGTGGCAAACCGACGATCGCGGCGATCTGTACAACCAAATGTTGCTTTGTGTGGCCGACAACGAGGAGATACTCCTCAACTCTCTGGAGATCGTGAACTGCAGTAAGTCTGCGTTTCATTCTGATCGGGTCGGGACAGATTTATTCACTTTTCAGATGCAGTGGAAACAGATTCATGTTTGAAATTCCAATCCAGATGGAAAGGGTCACATTTTCTGGTAAAATTAAATTTTATTTATGCTCAGATTCAACATTTCAATGTGTAAAGAAACAACTATTCTAACTCACTGAGGTATTTTTTGATGAACAGACGATTTTAAATAAAGTTCCATTTTATCTCATCTTATTTTATCTTGACTTTCTTTCTCTGAACATGATTTTATAAAAACGATAAGAAAATGAAAGCTGCACCTTATTCCTAGCCCCCATGGTGCCTTGCGTGAATTATGGGCGCGACTTCAACTACGGACCAGAACCGGTGTTTTTTTTATCTACGAACAGTACAGCTAATGTAGTTTGTGTTTTTAATTTAAACATGTAGGAACACCATCTGTCAGAGCTCAAACAGGACAATATGATTGTACTGCTGCCTGCTGAGGACGAGGGACGGAGGACGAGCTGAAGAAGTGGCTGCAGATTACATCTACTAGCATATTTAGCTACATCTACTAGCATATTTAGCTACATCTACTAGCATATTTAGCTACTTATGGTAGCATATTTAGCTATCTACTAGCATATTTAGCTACATCTTGCTACAAACCGGATTCCAAAAAAGTTGGGACACTAAATTGTGAATAAAAACAGAATGTAATGATGTGGAGATGGCAAATGTCAATATTTTATTCGTAATAGAACATAGATGACAGATCAAAAGTTTAATCTGAGTAAATGTAAAATTTTAAAGGAAAAATATGTTGATTCAAAATTTCACAGTGTCAACAAATCCCAAAAAAGTTGGGACAAGTAGCAATAAGTGGCTGGAAAAAGGAAATTGAGCATATAACAAACAGCTGGAAGACCAATTAACACTAATTAGGTCAATTGACAACATGATTGGGTATAAAAAGAGCTTCTCAGAGTGTCAGTGTCTCTCAGAAGCCAAGATGGTAAGAGGATCACCAATTCCACCATTGTTGCGCAGAAAGATAGTGCAGCAATACCAGAATGGTGTTACCCAGCGTAAAATAGCAAAGACTTTTAAGTTATCATCATCAACCGTGCATAACATCATCAAAAGATTCAGAGAATCTGGAACAATCGCTGTGCGTAAGGGTCAAGGCCGTAAAACTCTACTGGATGCTCGTGATCTCCGGGCCCTTAAACGTCACTGCACCTCAAACAGGAATGCCACTGTCAAGGAAATAACAGAATGGGCTCAGGAATACTTCCAGAAAGCATTGTCAGTGAACACAATCCACCGTGCCATCCGCCGTTGCCAGCTGAAACTCTACAGTGCAAAGAGGAAGCCATTTCTAAGCAAGCTCCACAAGCTCAGACGTTTGCACTGGGCCAGGGGTCATTTAAAATGGAGTGTGGCAAAATGGAAGACTGTTCTGTGGTCAGATGAGTCACGATTTGAAGTTCTTTATGGAACACTGGGACGCCATGTCATCCGGACCAGAGAGGACAAGGACAGCCCAAGTTGTTATCAACGCTCCGTTCAGATGCCTGCATCACTGATGGTACACCGGTAGCGGCAGACTACCATGCAAGGTGCTTTCCAGTCCTACCGGGAGCAACTCGGGGTTAAGTGTCTTGCCCAAGGACTCAATGACACATGGTGTGGGGAACCGGGATTCGAACCGCCAACCTTCCGATCGGGGGACGACTGCCATTACCACTACGCCACGGCCGCCCCTACAGTCAAGATAGAAATAGTATCAAATGAAAACTATTCAATTTTAACAATTCATTTAAGGAAATGAGGTCAGATTGCCCTCTAGTAGTAAAGGCCCCAGTATAGTTCTGCGTTCGGCCGAACGCCGCTCAACGCCGTTCAAACGTATTGGCACAAGCCTTTGAACGCTGGCGTGAATGCGCCAAGCTCTTATGACCACAAATTTTACGACCACATATGCAAACGCGTTGTCTCACAATAAACTGCCCGGCGCCGGACTGTTTTGTATGCGACACAAATATATTAAATTCCTCTTCTTCATCCCTGATCTGGCCTTTTCTTTTGTTTTTTGCCAAAAGTCAAGTGATCGCTTCCTCCTCCGCTGACTCCATGACTGAAATAATGAGGAAATGAATGAATTTGTCACGAGCGAATTCAACTCGGGTCCAGCGTGGCTGCGCGAGGTTCTGCAGATTTCCTGGTGTGCTGGACCAGCGCTCCCTGTTTTTATTTTATAGAACTTTTTTATTAACATATAAACACAGAACACCGCTGCAGTGGCTGCAGCCAGAGCCAGCTGCCGGCTCGTGCCTTTTTTCCCCCACCCGACCTGTCAATCAATTCAGTAGGCGTGTCAGCAAATGACCAATCAGCGACCTCAATTTGTCCCGTAGGTAAACGCTCTGCCATGCATCTGCTCAAATGACGTCAAGAATTTGGAGCGAAAACGTGAGCATTAACGCGTGAACGAACTTAGAGCTATACAACTGCCTGCGCACAGAACACGCGCGTAGAGCGACGTTTGGCCGAACGCAGAGCTATACTGGAGCCTTAAGTCTATAGCAGTATAACAAGCCAACACTAACTACCTCAAACTTGTTTTGTTTTGTTTTTTGAATGTCCAGAGGACCAGACTTAGCTCTTTTGGATTTTTCTACCTGGATTATTGAGCATGCATCAGGGTACTAACTATAGGATTTATCAAAAAGGAAAGTCTTAATGGTAAATGGAGCTTATTTATATAGCGAATGGAGCTTATTTATATAGCGCTTTCCAGCCTCCTATGAGTGGCCCCAAAGCGCTGTACAATACCAACCATCCACCCATTCATACACCGGTAGTGGCAGACTGCCATGCAAGGCGCCATCCAGTCCTACCGGGAGCAACTAATCCCAGTCTTCAAACTGGACAATGTGTCAGCCTCATGGACAGAAACTGGAAGTTGGTTCCACAAGAGAGGAGCCTGAGAACTGAAAGATCCAGGACAGGTTGGCTTTCTTGGACTGTGAGGTCTCAGTTTCTGATAGAGGAAATTTGCAAACTGAGGTGTACCGCAAACCCAGCCACACAGACCAGTACTGTATTTACAGTTTGACTCCCATCACCCTCTGGAACACAAGTTAGGAGTCATCAGGACTCTGTATCACAGAGCAGACAGCGTCCCCACTAACGCAGGAGCCAGACAGAAGGAGAAATCACACACAAAACAGGCTCTAGAGAAATGTGGATATCCTAACTGGGCCTTCCTGAAAGCAGATCTCATCTCCAGGCCAGCGGTCACTCTTTCAGGGATGAGGATGTTCACATCCTTGATAGAGAGGAACGATGGTTTGAGAGAGGAGTAAAGGAGGCCATCTTTGTGAAAAGAAACCGTCCATCATTAAACAGAGGTGGAGGCCTCCGGGTTCAACTGTCCCCCACTTACAATGCTGTTATTGCTAGTATCACTCAGCCCTCTGTGAATAGCAAACAACCATCAGGGTGCTAACGATCCATCGTTAGGCTGATGGTCCTCCTTGATCATGTGAGCAGCTGGTTTTGGCTGTCATCAGCCAACTGGTTGATCCACTGAGAGGGTGCTATTTATAACTGAGCTGAATACAGTAGCTCAGACTGAGGAAGTCTTTCGGACAAAAGATGAAACGTTTCTACAATTCTTTTGTTTGTTTTTGTTTTTTTGAATGTCCAGAGGACCAGTCTTAACTTTTTTTTTCCACCTGGATTATTGAACATGCATCAGGATACTGTTGTTTTGAGTTGTTTTTCCTTAATTGAAAGAAGTTTATTTATAAAGAATCTCATGAAGTCATCATCACTGCTTACAGTTTAGGGATACATGAATCAACAGAGAGAGGATGTTTCATTAGACATGGGGCTGAAAAGGAACCTCGGGTTATTTTTATTCTCATCAATTAAAGATGAAAAATATCGAGTGAATTTTGCAAAGAAGTTGTAAAATTATAAACTAGTTGATTTAAGTCACTCCTCTCTGATGCAATACTCTGCAAGACAGAGGAAAACAATGGAAGAGAATGTTTAAATTTGATTACAGCGTGTTCTGATGCTCAGGTGAAATTTACTCTGTGGCTGTGTAGTCATTTAATGTAAACTCAAAGGTTATTAAAAAATCGTCAGACACAACAGGACTTTGAGGAAATATTACTGTAGGAGCTATTTCTCTATTTCTGGTTAAATTTTGGAATTTAAATTGTTTAGTTTATCCTTATGTTTTTGTTGTTTTATTTATTATTATTTTTGTTTAATTCATTATTTAGGATAAGTTATTTGATTAGGAATTCACTTAATTAGTTAATTAGTTTCAGTTGGGATGCGGGTGTTTCACAGTATAAATAGGTGGGTCTTAGGCAGCTCGTGATGCACGTGGATGGTCATAAGGTTTTTTACCAGTCCCAGTCCCAGTCTCAGTTTCAGTCACAGTCACTTCAATCTATCAGCCAGATAACAGGTGCAGGAATCAGAACAGGAGAATTAGAATCCTGTAGAGCCTGTAACTTTTGCCTGAACGATGGAATAAAACTACAAAAATCAACATTCCTCTTTCCTTTTTTGAATTTTGATTCCCTTTTTTTGGGCTGCGTAAATCAGAATCCATGTGCACCAAGCCAGAAGACAAATGGTCACTACAATTACTAATGCTATAGGTAGAACCAGGTCAAGAGTGTGATGATGAGGATGAGTGGCAAACACTTCCTCATTGGCTTCATTGTTCTGCCTCTTGGTTTGTATTGTGGGATATGTGTGTTCTGTTTTGTCAATCATAAATCCAGGTGAGGACAGATGACATCTCAATAACAGGAGCACGAAGCAGAAGCTTATGTAAAATAAGCAAATAATTCTGTTGTCGCTTGATTTCCTTCGTGCGTGCCCACCAGCAGGTTGTGGTGTTAAGGTTCAAATCTTCTAACCAAATCTGAGGCAATCAGCTCCAGAAAGAGATTGTTTATGGCTTCCCAACAAACAGAGGAGCGTGTCTTTGTGATGGGTGAAAGTCCACTGCAGCCATGGCAGCAATAAGCAGAAACCAGAGAGACGAACACAAAGAGCTGTCCACACTGTGCACGAGCGCGGACAGGAACATGGACGGGGTTCATTCACTCATCTTCTGCTTCCTCCTGATTCAGGCGTCCACCGTGGCAGCTCCGTGTGAGTCCTGGACCTGTGTCTGTGGACAAAGAGGACAAAAACTTTGTCACTGCTAATATTTTCTACGGGTTGTAGATGACGGTACCACACTCATTTTTACCTCAATATCGATAAAGTCCAATGACTGTGGCCATTTTTGTGTTTTGAAGTCAATTGACATGGGTTGCATGAGCGCTTGTGGCATGGGCAGCTTGCATGTCTGGAAAGGCATCAATAATGCAGAGAACTATGTTCTGGTTCTAGAAACACTTGAATTCATACCTGATGTTCTCGTCACTGTTTTCAATCCTTCTGAAGATCCGGAGTCTCTTCTCCGGTGGTTTATTGTAGTCCAGACAAAGTTATTATTACAATCTCAAAGGGACAGATATTCATCAAACCACAATTCAGAACCAGCTTAAAGGGACGGTCTACCTCAATTCAGGGAGTTCGATTGTGGAATGTTCTGGAGAGTGATGTTAAAAATGCAAAATCAATGTATACATTTAAGAAAAAGGTCAAAAAGGACTTGCTCAAAAACTATATATGATGTAACTTAGTGTGTTTGTGTATTACACTTATGTTGACTGATGATGTAGCTTAGTGTGTTTGTGTATTACAGTTAGAAAAATTAAGTAGAATTATTCATTTTGTGATGTAGTTTGTGTATTACAGTTAGAATGATGTAGTTTGTGTATTACAGTTAGAAAAATTAAGTAGAATTATTCATTTTGTGATGTAGTTTGTGTATTACAGTTAGAATGATGTAGTTTGTGTATTACAGTTAGATAAATTAAGTAGAATTATTCATTTTGTGATGTAGTTTGTGTATTACAGTTAGAAAAATTAAGTAGAATTATTCATTTTCTGATGTAGTTTGTGTATTACAGTTAGAATGATGTAGTTTGTGTATTACAGTTAGAAAAATTAAGTAGAATTATTCATTTTGTGATGTAGTTTGTGTATTACAGTTAGAAAAATTAAGTAGAATTATTCATTTTGTGATGTAGTTTGTGTATTACAGTTAGAAAAATTAAGTAGAATTATTCATTTTGTGATGTAGTTTGAAGGTTATCATTGGTTGAACAAACTGTGAAATAAGGGGCAGATATAATAAGATTTCATCTTCTTTCTGCTCCCTTCATTTTATCCTACTTGTATTCTTGTATCTGATGAAACTGTCTTGTATTGTTCTTTAAAAATGAATGAACAAACATCAAATCAAATCAAATCAAGTAGGATGCAGGTTTTCCTCCGTCTGCTGTTTGTAACAAGTGAAATGAGCTCACAGACAGAGTTTTGGGTGGTCTCTTCAAGTTCACATTTTTCAGCCACATTCTTCTTAATTCCTCATCTATAGGTAGGAGATGGAAACTATAGCTCTTTTCACAGGAACTCTTTTTGTTTTGGCTCCTTGTTGAAAACTGTTGTTGTAGCTGCTGATTTAGTTTTGGCTGGTTGTTCATGCAGCCCTGAACACAACGGGTACCTGAACTCAGCACGACTATTTTAGCAAACATTATGGTTGTGAAATAAACGTGAATGAAACAAAAAACAGCGTTTTATCTGTTAAACTGAACGTGAATTACTTGCAAACAAACAATGATCCGTGCTCCACTACCATATTGTTAACCAATGCTTACTGCTACTTCCTGTCTGACAGGAAGTTGTACCCATAATCCTGGCAAAAACCATTGCAGATATGTTCTTGTTTTTGTACATCTACCTTGTGGTGTTTTGCTAGTTTTTGATACTTTACATTTCACTTTGTATTTCTCTCTTATGTTTGTTTGTTGTTTAAGGAGATTCTACCATTGCTGTTCATCATTCTTTAGTTTGTAGCAGGTCACTTTTGTAAATGAGCCCACGAGGCTCAATGAGATTTACCTGACTAAATAAAGGTTGAATGAATGAATAATCATTTGTACAGTAGAGCCCCGGGAGGACAGCTCTGACTTTTGTCGTCCCGCCTGTGCTCTTCCTGTCCCCTGTCTGTTCCAGGTCTGCCTGAGGTCACCATCGTGTTCTCCCAGTACAAGACTCGAGAAGGAGGCAACCTTACGTTCGAGTGTCAGGTGACAGGAAGTCCTACACCCAATGTGAGATGGCGGACTGAGGAACTTGCCTCGCGCTTTACTGTCCAGGTAGAAAGAATTATCTCTTCATGTGCTTGTGAGGGCCAATCACAGCCCAGTCCTTTTTGTTAGTACCAATCAGGTTTTTCTATTTTTTTTTTCATTCAACCTTTATTTATACAGGCTAGCCTCGTTGAGTCACGGAGTCATTTTAAATGGCATCGTGTGTCTTCTTTTTGATCTGATGATGCATTGACCCCCCCCGACCCCCGTGGTAACTCTCTGCAGGAAAAGGTCTCGGGCTCCACATTAAATCTGCTCCTTCATCTCACCAACGTTTCCTACAAGGACAACCTGCACAACCTGACTTGTGAGGCCGAGAACCAAGCTGGGCCCAAGGAGGGGATGGTGCAATTGGACATAGAGTGTAAGTGCCTGCAAAATACAACAAAACAAAAAAAACACACTCCTGAAAGCTCACAAGCTCAATACGAGTCGCCAGCCTTAATGGAGATGAGGGCGAGAACACACTGGGACCATTTTGTAGCGCAGGCAGGGTGGACGGCTGGAGAAAAGAAAAATGCGCTGCACTGATTTCTTCTAAATGCCCCTTCTACAAATACAGGTACATACCCACCATGCTTCTAATGGAGCTCTCTGTCATCTGCCACTCAGACGGGCGACCGGTGAGAAGCGTTAAAATAATACGAGTGAAGTGCTGCAGGTATGGTTTGTCGTTTAATGCAGGGATACAATGAGAGGACAAAGGAAGGTGAACTTACCTCATCTTGCTCTTAAAGAACTCCACCACCTTATCTGTTCTGCACTTTTAAATTACAGTTGAGGCTTGACTCTGGAGGTTTGCTGCATTTATTATTATTTTTTTCTGCTTTCAGATGCATTAGTGCATCTCGCTGCCAAACAACACCGAGGAGTGACAGCACCCAGTAGTCCCACAGAAGACCGTCGGATGCATTAGTGATACATTACTGAGAATACTACCCAAACAATATCCTACATCACCAACTCAGTGACACTCATTAGGAAAATAAAGCCCCTAAAAAGAGGGGGGGGCGCCAATCGGTTGAGGCCAAATGCACGAGCATCAGGGGACAGATAATGAACGTCAGGAAAACGGGCGGATAACTCGCGCTCAGATCTGATTTAGGCCCGTGCTAATGGACTTTTCCCTCCTCCTCCGGAAAACCGCTTCATCCTCAGTGATTGGCAGACTGTAAATGCGTTAGTGCAGCTAATCTATCAACATCAGCCCCCCTGGTGGGCGGACACTCGTTAACCGCTGGCCCTTTAATTACTTCTAATTACCTCCCAGAACAGTGGGTGTTTACTGCTGAGTGGCTCCTGGTGCCATTGATTCACGCCGCACATGTGGCTTCCCTTTTGTAGAACCCCCTCCATTTTCCATCATGTAATTCCACTTTTAAACCTAAAAGTTTCCAAAACAGAGTCAGCATTTGTGGGAATTTGCCACCAGGACAGTTACAGAATAAAAGTCAGAGAGTCAGAGAATCTTTATTGTCATTTGCACTTCATGTGGCACATGTGATGAAACAAGATTATGTACACAGGGTCCCATTCAACAATAAAATGTAAGAGAAAAACAGTAATAAGATCTAAGATATGAACTAAGAAAAGCATCAACTAAAAAGAAACACACTAAGCACTAATGTAATAGAAAAACATCATTACAAACAGCAGCACGAACTTGAGTCTGTGTGAGCAGATGGTCACGAATGAACACAGCAACAAGAAACAGATCAGCAGCAACATGATGTGATATATTTTGCAGTGATTATTCTGATTATTTATTTATTCATGAGTCTAACAGCCTCAGGGTAGAAGCTGTTCCTCAGTCTAGTGGTTCTACATTTGATGCTCCTCAACCTCCGTCCTGAGGGGAGTGGGCATGAAATGATCAGAGTTCCTGGCTGAACTTTAGACAGAATTCATTTCAGAGTGGTCACTGTCTAATTTTAAAACAAGCCCTGACAAGTGGCCCCCTCATTGAACATAATTCTCACCTCCTTTTGTCCCCAGCAGCGTCAGACCAGTAGAGATAGCAAATGGATGAT
Organism: Garcialebias charrua; assembly: GCA_038048925.1. Taxonomy (NCBI): domain Eukaryota; kingdom Metazoa; phylum Chordata; class Actinopteri; order Cyprinodontiformes; family Rivulidae; genus Garcialebias; species Garcialebias charrua. Next base: position 39,401 of record JBBPBX010004230.1, on the reverse strand, counting down.
TAGTTAAATGTAATAAATGGCACTGATTTCCTCTCAGTGCGGCGGGAGGCGAATGCCTCAGTATCCCCCTTAGCACAGCACTTTCTGGGTCGCAGGTTAAGAGCAGCACAATGGCCCCGAGTGGAGTCAGGTGGGGGGTCTCTGTGCTGGTGTTCGATCTAAATGAGGCCATTTCCTGTAAGTTCATGTTCAGCAGAGAGCTTCCAGGTAGTTTCTGTGGTCGAAGGGCACGACGAGGACCAGGATTCATTATTCATGGCGGGTCAGCGCAGGTTTGCAGCTCAGATGGGCAACATCGATTCATGGAAACTCTGAGGAACCGACCGTGTCGGACTTTGTTATGACAGAAGTGTGCATGCAGCAGAAAATTAAAGCATGTAGGGTTGTGCCTGTTGATGGGGGGCTTGATTTATAGGCAGCTTCCAGTATTCATTTTATTTTATTTTTTGCATTCATCAAAAACAAAATGAATAATTGCAAAGAAAAAATATAAAAATAAGGGTAAATTATTTCAAGCCATAAGCCAGGATGCAAATAAATATATTTTCTTGCTTTTTGTCTGGTGCACTTGTAATGTTTCATCATTTTTTTCTTCCTCTTGTTCAGAATACAGGTAGTCCCCGACTTACGACGTAGATCCGTTCCTATGCTGCGTCGTATCTCGAATTTTGACGTAACTCGGAACATACGTCCAAACTGCACCTTATACGTACAGTACTGTATTTTACCAAGCACTTAGCCTATCCTAACACAGTACCCTACATAATTATCAAAAAACACATACATTTGAGAGCCATAATGAAGGGAAAAAAGGAGTTAATTTCCTACTCTGGAATGCTGGTGAAGCCATTTCCTCCGTTTCTTCATCCCTCCACTGTATTCTCCATTCGTTTACGTTGTAAAACCGCCGTCCATAAAACAGCTACTTTTCCACAGCTGCTGCCTGTCCAGCTTGTGCCAACAAGTTTTGTTTTTTGAATGTCCAGAGGACCAGACGTAGCTTTTTTAGAGAATACAGGGCACCTGTAGCCTCCACAGCTAGCAAAACCAGAAACCGGAAACTGCCGGAAACTGGCCGGAAATGCGTAAATCGGCTTCAAAATAAAAAATTTATACGTGTGTGTGTATATATGAGGATCCGGACTTACGAGCTGGCCAATTTTGGGAAAAAACGCAAAAAATACTGAGTTTTTCTGTGTTTTTTCACCACAGTTCGTTAGCTAAACATGTGGACACACGTTTCCGATCATTTTTATGCACTCATAAGCAGTTTTTCGATGAAAAACGAGTGTTTGTAGTCGCGCTAGCGAAACCGTTCCAACTTACGAGCGAAAATTCCGGACTTACGAGACACGTGGCGGCCGTTCCAAGTTACGAATTTTCGCTTTACGAGCGCCTCGGAGGAACGGAACTCGCTCGTAAGTCGGGGACTACCTGTATATATATATATATATATATATATATATATATATATATATATATATATATATACAGCAAACCCTCGACCTACGTCACCTGCGACCTACGGCAACTCAGACTTACGATTTTATCATATTTAATAAAAATATGATTAAAAAAAAAAAAAAAATTATTATTATTTTTTTTTTTGTGTTTAAATGTTATTAATTTCATGTGTATAGCACTTTGTTGCGGCTGTGGTTGTTTTAAATGGCTTTATAAATAAAGTATAATTATTAATATTTCGTTTTTAATTACAATCTGATCGTATTTACGCAACTTCCGGTCGTTTCCGGTCGTTTCCGGTCGTTTCCGGTCGTCATGTTACAACCTAACCAGAGGCTACTGAGGACCGTGTGTCCGTTCAGGGTTGCCTCATACGGATAAATTTGCTGGAAACACTCGGCCAACTCTGTGGACGTCTCAGGCCCGGAGGAGCAGCCGCGGATCGCCCCGCGATCAGCGGCCACAACGCCGCCCGACATGCTAACGACAGCAGCTAACAGAGCAGCTAACACAGGCGAAGACACCGAGCCGACATGCCGCGGAGGAGCCATCTGCGGCCGCGAGCTCGCCGCAAATGTCCGCCTGGCAGTCGGGGGACACCGAGCTAACGCGGAGATACAAAGCCGACAGCCTTTTTGAATGAACTGACATGCTAACCAGTGCTGCTACTGGCGCGGCCTAACCGTAGCTAACGCCGAGCAGCTGTTTTGGAGGGAGGAACATCGCGGAGAAACGGCTTTCAGTAAGTTTTTTTTTCTTTCTGGCTCCAAATGTATGAAGTTAAGAAGCTAACAGTCATTCTTTTAAACAGTTTTGACCACGTGTGTGCGTGTGGAGCGTAAGGAAGCTGTGGGAGCTCTCACCCGAGCTGATGCTATAAGACGAAGGCAGGCTTTGACCAGCTCAAAGTAAGACATTATATTTTTTTATTATTTGTACAGTACTGTATTCATTTACTGTACAGTTCTGTGCATGTTCATGGCCTAGTATGTCTCCTTTTTCAGTCTCATGCCATTAAATATGTGTGCGGCGCTCCGTTAGCGGTATAGCCGCGACCTATGTCAGAAACGCGGACCTACGACAGGCAGGTGTTTTTGGTCCGCGAGGTACGACAACATCGACCTAAGTCACACACGTAGGTCCCTATCCCTGACGTAACTAGAGGGCTACCTGTATATATATATATATATACATATATATATATATATATATATATATATATATATATATATATATACATATATATATATATACATATATATATATATATATATATATATATATATATATATATA
>JBBPBX010004230.1:22431-36551 GCA_038048925.1 Garcialebias charrua | reverse complement strand
AAAACGTTGTAACCCGAGGACCACCGGTTGCCTTGCGAGCTTTTCATTTATTTTTGACTTTTTAGAAAAATTCCTGGATTTAACAGAGTAAATGGCAGAATATTGTGAGGACTCAGGAACAGCTCTGACTGCGTTCAGACTAATGTTTATGTTTATGTTTATTAAATTTGTTCATTTTTTTACAAAAGAAACAATACAAGACAATCTCATAAATGATAGTGTACAAAATGTAAAAAAATGAAAGGTAGCAGAAAGAAGAATAAATCTTATTATATCTGCCCCTTACTTCCAACAATCATCCATCCATCCATCCATCCATCTTCTTCCGCTTATCCGGGGTCGGGTCGCGGGGGTAGCAGCCTAAGTAGGGAGGCCCAGACTTCCCTCTCCCCAGCCACTTGGAGCAGCTCCTCCGGGGGAATCCCAAGGCGTTCCCAGGCCAGCCGAGAAACATAGTCCCTCCAGCGCGTCCTGGGTCTTCCTCTGGGTCTCCTCCCGGTGGGACATGCCCGGAACACCTCACCAGGGAGGCGTCCAGGAGGCATCCTAACCAGATGCCCGAGCCACCTCAACTGGCTCCTCTCGATGTGGAGAAGCAGCGGCTCTACTCCGAGTCCCTCCCGGATGACTGAGCTTCTCACCCTATCTCTAAGGGAGAGTCCAGCCACCCTGCGGAGAAAACTCATTTCAGCCGCTTGTATCCGAGATCTTGTTCTTTCGGTCATAACCCAAAGCTCATGACCATAGATGAGGGTGGGAACGTAGATCGATCGGTAAATTGAGAGCTTTGCCTTTTGACTCAGCTCTCTCTTCACCACGACAGACCGGTACAGCGCCCGCTTCACTGCGGACGCTGCACCTATCCGCCTATCGATCTCACGCTCCAGTTTTCCCTCATTCGTGAACAAGATCCCGAGATACTTAAACTCCTCCACTTGGGGCAGGACCTCCTCCCCGACCCGGAGAGGGCATGCTACCCTTTTCCGGCTCAAGACCATGGCCTCGGATTTGGAGGAACTGATCCTCATCCCGGCCGCATCACACTCGGCTGCAAACCGCTCCAGTGAAAGTTGTAAATCACGAACTGATGAAGCCAGTAGGACCACATCATCTGCAAAAAACAGAGAAGCGATTCTAAGGTCACCAAAACGGATCCTCTCAACACCTTGGCTGCGCCTAGAAATTCTGTCCATAAAAGTTATGAACAGAATCGGTGACAAAGGGCAACCTTGGCGGAGTCCAACTCTCACCGGAAACGAGCCTGACTTACTGCCGGCAATGCGGACCAAGCTCTGACACCGGTCGTACAGGGACCTAACAGCCCTTATCAAAGGGCCTGGTACCCCATACTCCCGGAGTACCCCCCACAGAACCCCCCGAGGGACGCGGTCGAATGCCTTCTCCAAGTCCACAAAGCACATGTAAACTGGTTGGGCAAACTCCCACGCACCCTCCAGGACCCTGCTGAGGGTGTAGAGCTGGTCCAGTGTTCCACGACCAGGACGAAAACCACACTGCTCCTCCTGAATCCGAGGTTCGACTATCCGACGGACCCTCCTCTCCAGAACCCCTGAATAGACCTTACCAGGGAGGCTTAAGCAGAACAACTGTTCCATATAGACACTTCCAACAATCAGATTGACTAATAAAAGTAAAATAGTGCAAAGTAAAGAAATCGACAAAACTTGAAAAAAACCTGTTGAATTTATGAATTTATTTAAAAGTATTCGCTGTAAACTCTGAAATCAAACAAGTTTTTTTTTTTTCTGAACGTTACAAAATGATTTGAATGCGTTTTCTCCAGATGTTTTCCAGGTTCAGTGCATGCAGCTCCAACATCTGGTTCACACTGGATGTAAACAAAACTCTGTTGGATCCACTGAAACCGTGCGGAGGTTTGAATCCCATGACTGACCCACATCAGTCTGGTTCAAGCCTGTTGGCCCCAAAATGTGACTTTTTTTCAGTCGGGTCTTCTGTTTCTGTTGGTAAACACACACCGGTCGGCATCTGGCCAAAGGTTTTGCTCACAATGTTCAAATTTTAAGACATTTATAAAGTTTTCTTTCTTTGTACAGTCTTCAGGACTTTGCGATCAGCAAAAAATACATAAATATTTTTTGATGAAACTTGACAAGCCTTCATTTTTTAATTTGCAGCGCTGTGGCCTCCATCCCTGGTTTGGACCCGGGGTCTTTCTGGGTGGAGTCTGAATGTTCTCCTTGTGGGCTTCCTCCCACAGTTCAGAAACGTGCACGTTAGGCTGTCTTTAACTCAAGGCCTCTCTTTTTAAAGAGATCTGTGATCCCTGGTTAATTCATAAATTAGGGTCAGGATAATGTCTTCCTCTCTACGGAAGCGTAGTGATGACACCTGGAGAAAATATTTTTTGGGGCTTATCACGTAATAACGTGATACGTATCACGTTATTACGTGATAATATCACGTTATTACGTGATGCGTATCACGTTATTACGTGATAATATCACGTTACTACGTGATAATATCACGTTATTACGTGATACGTATCACGTTATTACGTGATATTATCACGTTATTACGTGATAATATCACGTTATTACGTGATACGTATCACGTTATTACGTGATACGTATCACGTTATTACGTGATAAGTATAGATGTCCATCCACATGGTATCAGCACCATTACCCATAATGCAAGTTCGCCCATACGCTTGTTTTTGCCTGCACAATGGCTAATTTACAGAATTTCATCAAGTTTTACTTCATGCTTGGTCTAAAACATGGAGAGATACTGATGATGCTTCGCACTGTGGATGACATCATCATCAGTATGCGCACTCTGAGAAGAATCCTGAGCAGAATGGGACAGTTCAATAGTTAAAAATAAACAAAAATAAAAATAAACAAAAAGGCACATCTAACCGCATTTTAGGAGAGAATATAAACAAAGTAACATAACACAGCTTTCAGAGTTTAATAAACAATGATAAATTGCTAATTTGAAATAATATGGAGCAATGAAACATGTTAGTGTACTGTAATATGTAAAAAAACAAAAGAGTTGCCTGGGAGAGTCTGTCCATATGACAGCTATCAGTCGTACACAGCACAAATCTGGCCTTTATTGAAGAGTGTCAAGAAGAAAGCTATTTCTCAAATATATCCTTAAGAAAATGTTGTTTCAAGTTTGTCACAAGCCACCAGGGAGACACACCAAGCATGTGGAAGACGTTGCTCTGGTCACCTGAATCCAAAATCAGAACTGTTTGTCCACAATTCAAAACTATCAGTTTGGCTTTAAAGCAACACAGCTCATCACCCTGAACACACCATCCACTGTCAAACATGGTAGTGGCAGCATCATGGTTTGGGCCTGCTTTTCTTAAGCATGGGCATGGAAGATGCTCAGAATTGATGGAAAGATGGATGGTGCCAAATACTGGAACATTAAGGAATAAAACCTGTTTGAGTCTTCAAGAGACCTGAGACTGTGATCGAGTTTTATCTTCCATCTTGAGTTTTGGACTAACTATGATCTTAGGTTGAGAACGGACTGAGTTGCAGCCGTTTTGGTCGAACTAGAAAAATATCTACAAGTAATTTCATGCACATAAAAAGGATGCAATGCTCAGAGTGGGTGTTGTGAATGACTCTCTGTAACTACCACAAACATTTTTGTTAAAAAAGGCAGTGTTTTAATCTGGACTGCTTACTCAAAGAATTGGGTTAATGGTTTCTAAAGAGAAACACAAACTGCAGTCAGTGTTCGTTGATCACATTAATGGGCATTTTGGGGTTTTTAAAGGGAGCAAGCTAACAGAGCTACAACCTGATGGCGTTTCATAGAAAATGCAGATGTTTGATAAGGAAAAAATGTGGGGGAAAAAACCCGCTCGTGTTTAGTTTTCATGAAACTGCGAAAAACCACATTAGCTTATTTTGAGTGAAGTTTGGATCTCTGTCTTTAATGCATATCTTAGAGATATTAGTAGAGAAATGTAGAATATACCCAATAATTAAAGGAACTGAATGAAGAAATGTAAGTTTGGTGATAAACATGGGAGTTAGAGTCAGTTTATCAGAAATTTATTCAGGAGTAAATTAACCAAGACAAATCAAGTACATGGGAATGCTAGTTTTCTGAATGAAAAGGTTGACACTTTCAAAACTTTGTAGTATCAAACTCTTGGTCAAGAAAGTGGAGAACTTTAAACTGTTTAAGTGTGCATCTTAATCATCTTGTTTTGGAGGTCAGACCTGCAGTTCTAGGCTCTACAGTACATCCCTTAATTTGCATTTTATCTGGAACTACCTACTGGATGAAAGCAGCACAGAAGCCAGCCTCTCTCCCATTGTGACCCAGGCTCTGACAGGGGACATAAAACTGAATAAATCCCCCCAGGCAGATGTAACGTTGACACTGACTTGTCCTAAAAAACATAACATGTCTAAAGAAAATAATACAGCAAACAGTTGAAAAGTGTCTTCATTTTATTGAATTTTCATCACTCTACCAACAACTTTGTCATTACATCTAGAGCAGCACATTCATGCATTATGGGTAATGGTGCTGATACCATGTGGATGGACATCTATACTTATCACGTAATAACGTGATACGTATCACGTAATAACGTGATACGTATCACGTTATTACGTGATATATCACGTTATTGGTACGTATCACGTTATTACGTGATACGTATCACGTTATTACATGATCACGTAATAACGTGATACGTATCACGTAATAACGTGATATTATCACGTAATAACGTGATATTATTACGTAATAACGTGATACGTATCACGTTATTACGTGATAAGCCCCCAAAAATATTTTCTCCAGGTGTCATCAATACGCTTCCGTACAAGGCCTCTCTTTTTAAAGAGATCTGTGATCCCTGGTTAATTCATAAATTAGGGTCAGGATAATGTCTTCCTCCCTGCAGATCACCGGACCTTCGCTAAAAACAGCACACTTTCCTCTGCTGTTAAAGAATCGGATCAGCTCCTATCTCAGCTGCTACGTAGTCAATTCTGAGTCATGTCCCCCAATAGAGCCCTTCAAAGTAAAACCGACCGAACACCTAACAACTGGTTTGATTTGTTAATCGTCACACCTGCTTCATATGAAGTATTTACTCCTGTTTGGTTGAAGTTCTGTTTGATTTTCTATTCATTCTTTCTCATTAGTTTAGCCTTTTTTAACTTTCACGTTTAGCATTTTGAACTTCCTGTTTTGGCAGCACTTTTAATTTATGTTTGTGGATGATTCAAGTACAGTAATTCGTTTTTCTTAAATCCAGCCAGTTTAGGTTCATTCCTCAAGTACAGTTCTCGATTTTTATTTGTATTTTGTCAAAATTTCCCAAAGCTTGTCATGTTGACTTCAAATACTCCATTTGCAAACTTAATTATATTTTTCCATTAATAAAACAAAAAAAACTTTAGATTTTTATCAGATAGCTTCTGTTATATCTTAACCCGAACCTTGGAAGTTAATCTGCAGAAGAAAACTGTGATACTGGGCCTTTCTGAAAAGGATTGTGGTCCTCACAGGAACATCAAACAAGTTAGAAATTTAGTTTATTTCACAAAGGGACAATGCATATTAATCAGCATGAATACATCACATAAATATGCCAGATTTAGCCAGTGGGGCTAATTTTCCTCATAGCAGGTTGAGATTAAAAAAATACAATTAACATACATAGCAACAGGATATATAAGGTATGACAATTTTAAATATAGTTAAAAGTAGTGTAATTTACAGTAAACATTTATATAAAGAAATAAAAACAAACCATGCTATAAAAATGGAAAAAGGAAGAAAAATGTAATAAATAAAAAATTGATTTAAGAATTATTCAAAACATGAGTATAGTTTTGATTATCTAGTAACCAACGCTTAAGTGATTTCCCAAAACAGTTTAACGATGTAATAGTTTAATGGTAGTTTATTCCAAGAATTTGGAACCTGAACAGAAAATGACGACTGACCGAAATAACTTTTTCTAAATTGTATTTTACAGTCTCCCCTACTAACTGCTCTTGTTCTTATGTTTGGTTGTAAATGTAATTGGACAAAGTCTTTTAGCGGTGGTGCCCAACCATGTAGGACTTTATGTACAAGTATGACGTCTGAATACACGATAGTGCAGAAATGTTTTCTCAGAAGTCGTAGTTGTTGCTGATGTCCTCTCAGTTTGGCTTATGTAATCATAAAGCTCTTCAGATGATTAATTATTTATTCATTGGATGCTTTGTTTGCAGACTCATGGCAAATCTTTGTCCAAAATTTTCCCAACAGTCCACGCCATTGTGTCATTTAGAGAGATCCGAGTCAAAGTTTTAATTTTTACAGAGAAATTTGTCTCCAAGTTGTCAGCAATCACAGTCCATGAGACAAAACATTTATCTCTGACAATGTATCTGATATAATGTATCTGATACAATTTATCTGATACATCTGATATAATATAGCCGATATAATATATCTGATATATCTGATATAATATATCAGATATAATATATCTGATATATCAGATATAATATATCTGATATATCAGCTATAATATATCTGATATAATTTATCTGATATAATATATCTGATATAATATATCTGATATATCTGATATAATATATCTGATATAATTTATCTGATATAATTTATCTGATATAATTTATCTGATATAATTTATCTGATATATCTGATATAATATACTTTGTAGCTGATATAATATCTCTGATATATCTGATATAATATAGCTGATATAATATCTCTGATATATCTGATATAATGTATCTGATATGATATATCTGATATAATATAACTGATATGATATATCTGATATAATAAATCTGATATAATATATCTGATATACAATATATCTGATATGATATATCTGATATAATGTATCTGATATGATATATCTGATATAATAAATCTGATATCTGTAATACGATGTTGGAAGGAGAAGTGAAAATGGAAACGATGATGAAACTTCACTGACATGATAGAAGAGATTGTCTGAAATGGGATTTTAATTCCAAATATGACAAATTAAATCTTAAGTATTCTGAGTTAAACAACTTCACAGTAATAAAGAACAAACCTGCCATCTTTAAAAATCAGCTTAACTTCACATTTTGTTTGCTTTTCTCGTAAGGAAACGGCCTTTTTAAAGTATCTCTGTACTTTGGCCCCACAGACTCTCACCTTTGATTTGTTTTAACACAAACCTGTTGTCTCTGCGCACAGTTCCAGCCAAGATCATCTTCCTGAGAGACGCTGTGCCACAACACCACTGGTGCTTCCCGTTCGCTGTGGACGGCAACCCTGAACCGAACATCACCTGGCTTTACAACGGCGCTGTGTTCAAGGAAAGCAACTACGCGTACATGCAGTACATCCTGGACTCGAGCGACGGCTCCGTCAAACATGGCTGCCTCTTCCTGAACCAGCCGACCCACATCAACAACGGCAACTACTCCATCATCGTGGAGAACAAACTGGGCCGGGACATGGCCACAGCAGTCGGGTTGTTCATGGACAACCCCTTTCTGGACAACCCTGAAGGGATCATTCCAGGTGAGCTCCAGAAATTATTTGTTTAAAGAAAGTTCTTTTTATTGATTTTTTTTTTGCTTTTTCACACAAAGAAAACATAACAAAACAAAAGAACACAGGAGAAAATCCCCTCCCACACTTGACACACACAAATAAACTACACAGGCATTGATTGACAAGTGCTCAACAAATACCACACAGGGCTGACAGGTGTCCCACAATCATGACCCCTTCAGGGTGTATCTGATTTTTTCCAGATGGACATGGCACATCACCTCCCTAATCCAATGTACTGTGGGGTGTGGGTCCTTCCAGTTGCACATTAGCCTCCTGGCCTGAAGAGATCCAGAGGCGGTCACATCCCTCTCATATTTGCTGAATGATGTGTCCACAGGGACCACCCCGACCAGTGAGATGAGTGGTGATGGGTGTACAGTTTTTCCACATGTCACAGAGAAGGTGTCAAAAATAGATTGCCAAAAGGTCTGCAGTTTGGGACAGGTCCAGAATGAATGCAGGAGTGCAGCTGGAGTTTGTTTGCAACGATTGCATGCGGGGTCCAGCTTGGCCTTGATCTTGGGCAGCTTGCCTTTGGACCAGTGCCGCATGTGCAAGCTCCTGAAATTCTTAATGGTTCGAATGTTTTCTGGCTCAGAAGTAACTACATGTGATGTCTGGAGCAGATGATAAAACAGATCAGCAGTGCTGGGCAGCGCTAATCCAAAAATTAGTTCCGCTATTTCTAAAGCACTTATTGATTTATTTAGGTCCGCAATTTCAAAAACACTTATGTATTAGCAATGCTAGCGGACACTAATGCTAACACGCTAACCGCCATTTTGAAGAGGGCAAATGCGAAATACTTTTTTAAATCCAGCAGATTTGACCATTTGAACCGGTTAAGCTCAGAAAAACCTTGTGCTATAAAGTCAGCTAAGAAATATATTTTTCTCAGCAAAGAAATAATTGTTTTTACCGTGTTTTCATGGAAAGTCCTTATCTTCTGTGGCCGTCGCGGCCGCCATTTTGAAGAGGGCAAACGGCGAAATACTTTTTAAAATCCAGACGCGTCGCGTAGGCCGCTGAGAAACATCCATAAGTTCACCCTCCATGTTAAAAACTCTTCGTCTGACTCTTCGAAAACAAGCAATAAGGCTGCAGAGTAACACACTGGCTGCTAACTGAGAGCGCTCGCTCTAGCAAAGAGACTGAGGGGACGCTTTTTTGTCACGGACCACATCCGGCGCTGACAGGATATGGTCTGTTAGCAGTCGTCCGGGCCCGTAAATAAGTTTTTTCGTTTTTACTGATAGATAATTAGTTATTAACGGTACTGCATTTTAAATAAAAATAGCGCAAATCCGCTTATGAATTATAAAAGTTAGTCAAACCGCTGTAACGCTGATAAATTGTTTAGGTACGCTATAAGCGGATTAGCGGATTAGCGCATTAGCGCTCCCTAGCGGTCTGGCGCCCACCTTTGCAGATCAGTGATGAGGATCGTTAGTATTTAAGTTCTGGTTAAAAATGAGTCACATCAGAAAGATTTCAAACCTCATGTCATGAAGAGTTGTTCGTGAACTGCACCAAATGCAGCCAGTTACAGATTCCTGGAGTGTTTGTGGGGTTACAGATGATGTGTTGGTGTCCAAAGATGTTTTTATTTGTTTTTATTTAACTATTTGGGACTGAAAAACTGAAGATTTCTTGGAAATATAAAAACACCCAAAGTTTTACCTTGAGAGAAATAACTTTTACTTTCAAATCTAAAAAAGCTAAGTCTGGTCCTCTGGACATTAAAAACAAAGCAAAAAAAATTGTAGAAACGTTTCGTCTTTTGTCCGAAAGACTTCCTCAGTCTGAGGAAGTCAGTTTTACTTTCAGTTTTACTTTCAAACTTTTCACAGGGTGACAGGAAACAAATCAAAACAGCCCAAAATTAAAAAAAATAAAATAATCAAAAACGTGAGCCGTTATGTTTGATCTGTTTGCCTTCTTTGATTATTTCATTATTCCAAGTAATTTTTATGTTCTAATTAATCTGGTGCTTGCACAGTGTAAAAATATTTTATACTTTACACTGAAACAAGTTGACTGTGAAGTTTACTGTAAAATTCTGGTTCCCAGCCACAGTCATTTTAAAGATCTAAATGTAATTAAACTACTTTTACTGTGAATATGTACTTTTTTTTACTGTAAATTAAATTATATTTTCTCAGTAAATTACAGTAGCCCCCCCCCCCCCTCCATAACTGATCTAAAAAAAAATCATAGTCTAGCAGTGAAACTCAGTTTTTAGCTGAACAATTCTAAACAGAACTTTGTATTTTGGGGTTTTCTGTGATCTTGTGTCCATAAATATGTTTGTTCTTTTGCTTCCTTCATGCTAGTCTCTGATTGGGAACCAAGTAAGTCCTTAACTGACGTCTCTTCATATATTTCCTGTCACATTGATCGGGAGGTAACGTTTCTCTGAATCTTCTCTCCCCTCAGGTCCTGCCAACAAATCAGACATGGACGTCAGAGAGACCCCGGAGAGCCGGGTGTTTGTGGTACGTCTGCCTGTCGTCTTCAACAGACTGATGAATCCTGATTATTAAAGAGTCAGATGGAGTCATTGCTGATTTTATACTCATCTTTTGGCACCTTCCCCCCAAAAAATAAAAAATAAATCCAAACTTTTTATTCATAGAAAAGTTTCTATAACTTACTACACAGTAAGAAGTTACTAACACATGTTAGTGTTGTTAATGAAGGAAAACGTGTGTGTTCGGCAGGTTTCTGTGGCTGTGGGCCTCGCAGGGTTCGCCTGCACGTTTCTGCTCGTCATGATTTTGGTCATCAACAGGTGCGGACAGCAGTCCAAGTTTGGGATTCACCGTAAGTAAAACACACGATGTGGCTGAAGTAATTCAGATTACTCGTGCTGAAACAAGTTTCACATGATTTGCTTTAAACACAGAACTGCAGCGGCGCAGGACTAAATTTGGCCAAATGGTGGTGTCCATCAGAGGCACGCAGTCATGGAACACACTGCCAGTTTCCATCAGGAACTGTGGCACCTACTCCAGCTTTAAAAATTCTCTGAAACTTTGGCTGAAAACTAATCAGAAGTGCACTCATGTGTAGATTACTTTGTCTATTTTCTTATGGCATCATATTTTTATTGTAATTTTATGTTGTGTTATGAGCTATATAGGTGATGTTTGTATTTTTCTCTGCTCTTTTGTTTTATGGGACGTTTCTTATTCTTACCTGCCTTAGGACAACGGATGCAAATTAGCTATTGTGCTAACTCCGGCATATTTACATTACTGCTTACTGCTGTCATGTTGATTAATATGCATTGTCCTAACTTAAATAAATAAATAAATGAAATGAAATGAAATGAAACGGGCTGCGATGGGCCAGGGGTCACGTTCCAACATGCAGCGTTCAGAGAAAATAACCATCTGAAGCAAAAGTGTAAAGTTGTAGTAAATCACTCACTGCCAGAAATCTTTTGAGATCGGAGCAGTTATCCTGAACGTTTTCTGCAGCTTTTAGTTTCACCCTTTTATAAAAAACTTCCCCTGAAACGCTGAAGAAAAACGACCGAGCACTTAAATGTCAAGTTGCATTCTGGGTAATTAAGGCAGCAGAATTTTCTGAAAGAAAGACGTCGTTTCTGGCTCTGTTGTCTTGATTTTGATTCCACATACTCTAATTTTTACAACATTGTTCTGGCCTAAAGCTTGAAAAATGATTATTTTTGTCTCAGCCAAATTAGAATTAGAATAATCTTTTCCAGATTGTTTCAAATTATGAATGGTTCTGTTGGGTTTTCAGGAAGTCTCGCGCAGCATAACCAGATTTGGGTTCTCGCTGTGCTGTAAGTTTGCACACAGCCAGCCCATAGTGTTTGAATAACAGAACCACCAAAGAGGCTGGATGGATGGATGACTGGATGGATGGATGAACAGTTACAATGTTATTGCTCCATGTGGACTTTCCGCCGTGTTCTCTCCGCACTCAAAGTGCCTAAGTGGGTCTGATTGCCTAAGTGGACCTTCTCCCTCTTTCCATCCCTCCATCTCCTCTGGGTTTTCTCTTTGTTGTTCCATTTTCTTCTGTTTTGGACTCTGGGGGTTCTGCGGTTTGCCTTGCTGAGTAGTTTTACAATTTGGGCTCCACTTGTTGGGCTTTTAATCCATGCCATGGTGAGGTGTTTCTCACCAGCCAGGCTCCTTCTATGGTCACTTTTTTCCACGGCTCAATGCGGCCTGATTGCTGCGCGGCTGATGATGGTGATTATTAAAGCTTGTCATCATCTGTCACCATGGTACCAACAATTGTGCAGCCAAGTTGGTTTCAGAGATGTTGATTCTTTAAAAAAAATAAGGGGGGGGGGTGAATTTCTTCTTTTGTCGGCTCCTGTAATCACAACATGTTGGAGACTGATTAGGCGACATGGATCCGTCTTTTCCATTTTTATTAGGCTCGTCAGTTCTGGGGACCGAGGACGACCTGGCGGTGTCGCTTCGGTTCATGAACTTTGGAAGCAGCCCGCCTTCCTCAGACGAAGACTCCGGTTTGTCAAGTTTTGTGGAGAACCCCCAGTACTTCTGCGGCATCATCAAGGACAAAGACATGTGTGAGTGGCGGTTTCCGCTTCAGTCCTTCACGACGCTCGAGCTTTTCCCCGTAAAAGTTAGTTTTAAAGCTGCAGTATGTAAGTTTTCTAAAAATACATTTTTAACATATTTCTTCACTCTGTCACTATCTCCTGACAGACTGATGTTAGACAAAGTAATCTCTGAAAAAAACTATAGTCCCCTTGCTTCTCTAAAAGCATTTATAAAAACCCACAGTGACCCGCCGTTAACCAGCCAATAAAAACAGAGTTTTTAACCAGCCAATAAAAACAGAGCTTCTCACTTCTCACGCTCCTAACCCTCAACGTGGCTGCGCGAGGCTCTGCAGATTTCCTGGTGTGCTGGTGTGCTGGACCAGCGCTCCATGTTTTTATTTTATTTTTTAGAACATTTTATTAACATATAAACACAGAAAATCGCAGCGGCTGCGACAGGACATGCAGTGGAGGCGGAGCTAAGAAGGCAGAGCTGAATTTCAGCGAGAGCAAGGGGGAGGGACCAGAAACGTTTCTCTGTTCAAAATTTTCCTAAGTTCCAGCGTGTTCCAAAAACTACATATTGCAGCTTTAAAGCTCAGTTTGAAATTTAAAGTACAGGTAGTCCCCTACTTACGAACGAGTTCCGTTCCTACGTCCGTTCGTAACTCGAAAATCATTGTAAGTCGGTAACCACATACACACTGGCCGTCACCTATACACATACATGTATGGTACTGTACAGTTACCAAGCACTTCGCCTATCCTAACACAGTACCCTACATAAATATCAAAAAACACATACAGTACATTTGGAGCCATAATGAAGGGAAAAAAATAGTTAATTTCTTACTGGGAGCTGGTGAATTCTTCCTCTGTCTGTTAGCATGTTAGCTCGTTGTACGTCCAAGCTCTGCAGCTTCCTGCTGCTCCACGCGGTCCAAACTGTTTACAGTAAGGCCTGTTAGCATGTTAGCTCCATACATTTGGAGCCATAATGAAGGGAAAAAATAGTTAATAACTTACTGGGAGCTGGTGAAGCCGTTCCTCCGCGTTTTAGCATGTTAGCTCGGTGTCCCAGCAACATCCGAGGCCGCGAGGTCGTTCCTCCGCCTGAGACGTCCACAGAGTTCACCGAGCGTTTCCAGCTCATGTATCCGAGCGAGGCAACCTCTGATCGGACACACGGTCCGTCCAAAGCCGGCTGTCGAGGCCGGAGCTAACCGAAGCTAACCGAAAACTGCCAGACTGCCTAAAACTGCCGGACACTGCCGGAAACTGCGTAAATCGGCTTCTAAATAATAATAATAATAATACTTTATTTATAAAGCCATTTAAAACAACCACAGCTGCAACAAAGTGCTGTACACCTAAAATCAAGAACATTTAAACACATAAAATAAGATTTTTCACACAAAAAAATTTATGAGATGCGTGACGTAACCCCGAAACGTCGTAAGTCGAGGACTACCTGTACTTCTTTGAAATCCTTCGGTCTTCATTCTAAACGTGTGACAAATAATAAATCAAAACTTCACTCTTTTGAACAAATTCAAACCTTTTATTTTGATAAAATTACAGTTTGTTCTGACTTCCTGTAGCGCCGTTATTAGGACAGACATACAGATTTAGCTCCTCTTAATGGGCTGAACTACAACTATTTTAGGTGAAAATGGAAGTTAAATTTTCAGACCGATCAATGCAGGCGAACACGACTTGCAGAGACTTGGTTCTTCTGGGCTGGACGTGAATCAGAGACAGTGTTGAGCGGTTTCTGTTCTCCATCATCCCAGGTGTTCAGCACATCAAGCGGCAGGACATCGTGTTGAAGTGGGAGCTCGGTGAAGGAGCCTTCGGCAAAGTCTACCTGGCAGAATGCGCCAACCTGAGCCCGGATAGCGACAAGATGCTGGTCGCCATCAAGGTGAGGAGCTCTTTACGATCCTGCAGCTGC
>JBBPBX010004230.1:8698-22303 GCA_038048925.1 Garcialebias charrua | reverse complement strand
AACTGGTGTCTTCTCTGCTGGGCAAAGAGAGTTTGTTGGTGGGTTAGGATTCTGACGGACGTCTTCTTGTCTCGGTCGTCATTAATCGAACATCTGGAAACACCAAAGCTGACTGTTATAGCTGCGTGAACTCGTTGTGTCGTGTTTATCCACTGAAGCTCGTCTTCCAACATGGCGGCGCCTCATCATCTCAGAGTGATGTGCAATGAGCACGACCGCAAACGTTTTCTTTCTGCTTTGCCTCAAAGTCAAAAGCATTTTGTCAGTTTGCGCAAACGCCATTGTCGTGCCACGGTGGAGCCCGCTGTTCTCGTCAGGGTTAGTTTCGTCTGTTTTTAGACGAAGGTTTCTCTTTACTAAATTAACTAAATCATTTGATTTGATGTTTATTCATTCATTTTAAAAGAACAATACAAGACAGTTTCATCAGATACAAGAATACAAGTAGGATAAAATGAAGGGAGCAGAAAGAAGATGAAATCTTATTATATCTGCCCCTTATTTCACAGTTTGTTCAACCAATGATAACCTTCAAACTACATCACAAAATGAATAATTCTACTTAATTTTCCTAACTGTAATACACAAACTACATCACAAAATGAATAATTCTACTTAATTTTTCTAACTGTAATACACAAACTACATCACAAAATGAATAATTCTACTTAATTTCTAACTGTAATACACAAACTACATCACAAAATGAATAATTCTACTTAATTTTTCTAACTGTAATACACAAACTACATCACAAAATGAATAATTCTACTTAATTTTCTAACTGTAATACACAAACTACATCACAAAATGAATAATTCTACTTAATTTTCTAACTGTAATACACAAACTACATCACAAAATGAATAATTCTACTTAATTTTTCTAACTGTAATACACAAACTACATCACAAAATGAATAATTCTACTTAATTTTCTAACTGTAATACACAAACTACATCACAAAATGAATAATTCTACTTAATTTATCTAACTGTAATACACAAACTACATCACAAAATGAATAATTCTACTTAATTTTCTAACTGTAATACACAAACTACATCACAAAATGAATAATTCTACTTAATCTAACTGTAATACACAAACTACATCACAAAATGAATAATTCTACTTAATTTTTCTAACTGTAATACACAAACTACATCACAAAATGAATAATTCTACTTAATTTTTCTAACTGTAATACACAAACTACATCACAAAATGAATAATTCTACTTAATTTTTCTAACTGTAATACACAAACTACATCACAAAATGAATAATTCTACTTAATTTTTCTAACTGTAATACACAAACTACATCACAAAATGAATAATTCTACTTAATTTTCTAACTGTAATACACAAACTACATCACAAAATGAATAATTCTACTTAATTTTCCTAACTGTAATACACAAACTACATCACAAAATGAATAATTCTACTTAATTTTTCTAACTGTAATACACAAACTACATCACAAAATGAATAATTCTACTTAATTTTTTCTAACTGTAATACACAAACTACGTCACAAAATGAATAACTCTACTTAATTTTTCTAACTGTAATACACAAACGCACTAAGCTACATCATAAGTACAACATAAGTGTTTTCATGTTTTTATATTAATAACAAATGACCAAAAAAATAAAAATACATCATGCAACAGCATATTTGCTGCAGCCTTACATTGTATTTGTGTCTTTTGTTGCTCTGACTTCATTTTTGTTTGCTTCCTTGGGGTTTTCTGTGCTTTCTAAGACTTTATTGACAGATTCCTTTTCAACTATTCTTGGATTAAGATAGGTCTGTTTATTTAAAACACTTACCAGATTACTGATCTTTGCAGAGACTGAAACTTTGTTTACAAAATTGCTGTCAACATGAAATATGCTCACGACTCCCATAACAACTCCGAATCCACTCGGAGTCTTTAAATCAGGGGTGCTCACACTTTTTCAGCATGCGAGCTACTTATAAAACAACCAATTCAAAATTATCTACCCAATACAAAAATGCAAAACATATAATTATCTTCAAATGTATTAAGGATTCTTTTTATGTACAATGTATGTTGATGTACCTTGCATAACTGAATAAGCCAATATTGCACGACGCATATAATAAATCAGGGGTCACCAACGTGGTGCCCGCGGGCACCTGGTCGCCCGCAGGGACCACATGAGATGCCCGGTGGTGGTGACATTTTACTTTAATAAATGTTAAAAAAAATGTTTATGTTTATGTTTATTAAATTTGTTCATTTTTTTTACAAAAGAAACAATACAAGCAATCTCATAATGATAGTGTACAAAATGTAAAAAAAATGAAAGGTGGCAGAAAGAAGAATAAATCTTATTATATCTGCCCCTTATCTCCAACAATCAGATTAAACAACAGTAGTCAAACCATGTAAACAATAATAATCTTCAACCAACTTTTTCCAACAATCAGGTTAAACAATAATATTCTTCAACCAACAGTACAAAATGACTAACTCTTTCTAATTTTCTAACTAATACTAATACAGTACAAAATGACTAACACTTTCTAATTTTCTAACTAATACAATACACATTACGTTATTTCACATATTTTTTAACACATTTGTTTTGATCATTTTTTTAAATGTAAACATTGACTTGGCATTTTTAACTACATTCTCCAAGCCATTCCATAATCTAATTCCCTGAATTGAGGTAGAACGTCCCTTCAAACTGGTTCTGAATTGTGGTTTTACAAACAACTCTGTCCCCTTAAGATTATAACAACTTTGTCTTTTAACAAAGTGCATTTGGATATTTAAAGGTAATGCATTATTTTGAGCTCTATACATAACTGATAAAATATTATAGTCTACCAAATCATGGAACTTCAATAATTTTAGTTGATAAAATAATGTACTTGATGGATGACGGTAATGCTTTCTAGTGATAATTCTTACAGCTCTTTTCTGTAATACAAAAATAGGCTTTGTGATTGTTTTACACGCATTCCCCCAAACATCAATACAATAGATTAAGTGTGGAACAATGATTGTGTTATACAACAAATACAGAGCTTTATCATTCAATAGGTCTCTGACTTTGTACAGTACTGCTATCGATTTAGCTATTTTTATTCTTACAGAATTTATGTGTTGTTTCCATGTCAGTTTGTCATCAATGATAACACCCAAAAACTTCACCTCATTCACTCTACAAATCTCAACATCCTCAATTTTGAGTGGAACATCAACAGTTTTCTTTCTATTACCGAATATCATGTAATTAGTTTTCTCTAGATTTAATGATAATTTATTTATTTTAAACCAAGTTTGTATCTTGACAAATTCTGTCTTTATCAATTCTAACATTTGTTCTATATCTTCACCTGAACAGAAAAAAGTGGTATCATCTGCGAAAAGTACACATTTAAGGAGTCCTGACACATTTACCAAGTCATTCACATATAAAATAAAAAGCTTTGGTCCAAGTACAGAGCCTTGGGGAACTCCACATGTGATATTACAGAGGTCAGATCTTACATCATTTATTTGTACAAATTGTTTCCTATTTTTTAAGTAGCTAGATACCCACTGTAATGCTGGTCCTCTAATACCATATTTGTTCAGTTTTTCAAGGAGAATGGTGTGATCAATAGTATCGAATGCTTTTTTTAAATCAACAAAGATACTGATACAGTGTTGTTTTTGATCGACAGCAGTAGTTATTTGTTCCATTAATTCCATGAGAGCCATTGATGTAGAGTTTTTTGATCTAAACCCATACTGACTGTTGCTTAGAATATTTTGTTTATCTATAAATTGGTCTAGTCTGTTTACAAATAGTTTTTCAAGAATTTTTGAAAACTGTGGTAACAAGGATATAGGTCTATAATTGTTGAATACACATTTATCACCATTTTTAAAAAGAGGAACGACCTTAGCTACTTTCATATTATCTGGAAAAATTCCTGTTGAAAATGATAAGTTACATATGTATGTGAACGGCTCAATAACATGGCTCATTATGTCCTTTACAAACATCATATCCATGTCCACCCAGTCTTTCGATCTCTTGTCTGTAAGATGTTTTACTACATTCATTATTTCCTCTTTGTTAGTTCCATTTAGGAAAATACTATTTGCACAACCTGTAATTGAGTGGATCATATTTTTATCTACTTTTGGTATCTTAGCTGCAAGGCTTGATCCAACATTCACGAAATATTGATTAAATCCATTTACAATTTCATTTTCATCATGAACTTCATCGTTGTCTTTTACAAAATATTTTGAAATACCAGTTTTTGCTTTATGATTCTTCAGTACACCATTCATTACTCGCCATGTTGCTTTCATATCACCATTAGTTTTATCTAATAATTTACTATAATATTCTTTCTTATGTTTCCTTATAATCCCTACTAATTTATTTTTATACTTTTTATATTTTTCTTCTGCGCTCTGACTTCGCAATTTCAAGAAACATGAATACAAATAATTCTTTTTTTTACATGCATTTCTTAACCCTTTTGTCATCCATGGTTGATCATTCGTATTTCTCTTTGTGTAATTTGTTTGCACACAATTCTTTTCATACAGGGTTTCCAAGATATTCATAAACTCATCATATGCCCTGTTCGCATCATCAACATACACATCATTCCAGTCTTGTTTATCCAGATCCTCTTTCAATTTTTCCAAAACTTTTTTTGATGTGTTTATGATTTTTTTCTTCGTTGTGTCTGCTTTTGTGATATTTTGATCATTTTTAAATATTGTGAAAACTGGTAAATGATCACTTAAGTCGGTCGTTAAGATACCACCAATCACATCCCCATTTGTTATATTTGTGAAAATATTATCAATTATTGTAGCACTATGAGTTGTAATTCTTGTTGGCTTTGATATCAATGGATACATATTTAAACTGTACATTGAGTTTATAAATGTGCTTATGTTATTTGAATCTGTTTTATTTCCCATATCAATGTTAAAGTCTCCACACAAGAAAATATTTTTATTAAAACTTTTCTCCATTAGTTCCAAGATTTTATCAGTGAATATTTCTATATTTGCTCCTGGTGATCTATATACACAACTTATTATTATGTTTTTATCGTTTTTGTTTATAATTTCTATTGTTATCATTTCCATAATATTATCAACTATTATTGACATTTCATTATTTAATTTACATTTTATTTCATTATTGACAAATAGTGCGACACCACCACCTCTTTTATTATTTCTGTTCATATGATATAATTCATACCCCTCGATGTGAATATTACTTGTGTTATCATCATTAAGCCATGTCTCTGACAGCGCTATTATCGTAAAAGTTCTATTTAATTGTTTTAAGTAATCTGTTATTTTGGATATGTTTGCATTTATACTTCTGCTATTAAAGTGAATAATGGAGAGAACTCCATTTGATATATTGATGTCATTAAACTGCTCTTCATTATAATATTCGCTATCATTTATTACAGGAAAAAAATTTGCATCAATCACATTTTCAACATTATATATTTTAGGTTCTGAGTCTTCGTATGTTGTCATGTTCTAATGTATTTGTTCATTTCACCGTATATTTTATCCATTTTGATTGTGAGTTGTTTCATTGATTTGTAATTTTTCATCTCTTGAATTCATCCAGATCCGTCAGCTCTTTTATCATTTTAGGCTGAGACCCTTCCTTTGCTTTGATAAAGACGTATCCATTTCTAGTCCATGTTGATGCTATTTTTTTTCTTTGTTTTTTAACCACCTTGCTTCTTTTGCAATTTTTCCATTTTTTTTGGTAAGATGTTCATTTATGTAAACGTCTGTTCCGTTCAGATTTCTTCTATTTTGCATAACATAGTTTTTAGTATTCCTGCTAATGAACTTAACGACCACTGACGGTTTGAATCTTGGTGAATTATTGGGCAGGGTGTGACAGAATGAAATGTCCTCATAGTTTATGTTAATGTTCTTTTCCTGTAAGAAATTAACTACAAGTTCCTCCAGAGTCCCTTGTTCTTCCTGAGATTCATACTCATTTGGATCATTGTTTTTAGGAGCTCTTTGATGTGTCCGACACTTACTAACATCAAGTCCTGAGATGACCACGTTGTCTTGCTTTGTAAATTGTTCTAAATCCTCTATTTTTTGTTCTAAATCAGCAATTATCTTGTCTTTGTTAGTTACCAGTTCTTTCAGTTCTCTTATTTCTTTAACCAGACTGGCCTGGGAAACCATCTTTGCTGTTAAACTTTCTATTTGTCCACTCATAAAGTTGAGTGATTCTCTAAAGTCTTGCATATCTGAGTTGTTTCTCTCCGAGTCTGGTGACTTTTGTCCTCTATTTTTCATATTTACAGAGACTGGTGACTTTGGTCCTTTACCTCTTGTCATACTTACAGAGTTTGTGATCTAGTGGTAGCAGGACTTTGGTTTATTCACTGAACCACGTGGCCATTCCACGAGGCTCACAGGCCTAAAGATGATTGGTGTGGCCCAGCAGTGCAGCACCCAGATCAGCAGTTATTAGTTCAGAACTCACGGTTTCAGCAGCCTGCAGCAATCAGATCCACCATCCGAAGAGGTCCACTCACTAGATCAGACGCAGTCCAGCCAGCACCGCACTCAGCTCCAGTGGCTCAAGGCCCAGCTCCGACCCCCACCAGAACCGATGCAGCCCAGTTAGCACAGCACGTAGCTCCAGGCCCAGCTCCGACCCCCACCAGAACCGATGCAGCCCAGTTAGCACAGCACGTAGCTCCAGGTCCAGCTCCGAAGCCCGCTCAGCCCCAAGCGGCGGTCCCCCGGCTCTCCCACGGCGATCCGTCCAGCTCGAAACTCCAGGCCGCGGTCCTCCGGTTCTCCCACGACTCTCAGGCGGCGTTCACGTTCGGCCCACTCGCGGTGCCTGGCCCCGGCTCTCTCACGGCTCCCAGCCCAGCTCGAACTCCAGGCCGCGGTCCTCCGGCTCTCCTACGGCGCTCCAGGCGGCGTACACGGCGCTCGGCTCACTCGTGGTGCCCGGACCAGCTTAAAGTTCCAGGCGGCGTACACGACGCTTGGCCCACCACCGCGCTACCACTGTAGCGTGTTTTGTTGTGTTCTTTCACTGCAACAAAGCACCCCAGCGTGCCGGCCCGCTTTTCTTCGTAATAACCAGCGTATTCTCCGGTTTATTTGTTTACGAAGCCTGCAACTACAGCACCCGGTTACGGTGAGTTAGCTCGGTTAGCTTTGATTAGCCCGGTTTGTAGCTACGCTAGGCTAACTCTCGGCAAAAACTCACGGACACGTTGGCTTGTAGATTCATAATTATGGATCGCAAGTTCCAGTCCAATTTCCGCAGCTTTTTCAACGCTCCTCTCTGTACATCTCTGCACATCCAGCGCAAAAAAACTCTCCAAATACTCCTTTTGGAGGTAATACTGGCAGGAGCCCGACTAAACACGTCCACTCTGTTCAGCCGCCATCTTAGCCATCAAAATCATTAGATATTTTTTACTTTATAATGTCATCTCTACAAAAGCCCCCTCCAGCAAATCTAAAGTGGTCCACAGGCCACCAGTTGATAACCACAGTTGTAGCAGGTTGTTATGGCTCCGGACACGTTTAATTTAGTGAACGAAGGCATAAAAATGGCTCTTTTGGTATGGAGAGATTTTATGTATACAGCGGTGCTTATGCTTTTATTTTACAGACTGTCCGTGAACGCACCGCGAAAGTGTGTTACGCAAACGCGCGCGCTGCGGGACAGGGAAAAGTGCAGAGAACGGAGAGTAGTGCTGTATGATAAGTGTCTCGATTTGAATAATAAAGCGACGTCAACTCCCAACCAGTATGATTCTTAAGCGTGCAGAGAAACATCACAGCGTCACTCACCTGGAACGATGCTTCGGTGGCGGCGTTTCGCTTTTGAAGTTGCTACTGGGATTTTAGTTCCTCCAACTTTCTCTTTCTCAGCTGGCTTTTCGGTGGGAAGTCGATGTCGTACTTTCCATGAACAGTCCGAAATATGTTTGTTTTCGCTTGTATGTTTTGCTGCGTTTTGCCTTCGCGCCGTTGTTTTTACTCATGAACGGTGACCTAAAGCTCTCATCTGATTGGTTACCCTGTATGTCAATCAAGTGACGGAATGTTTGATTGGCTGATAATTTTTTTATGTCACGCTGCAGGAAAAAAAAAAAAAGTCACGCTGCAGATCGACCAGTAATGCCTCCGCGATCGACCGGTAGATCGCGATCGACGTTACGAGCACCTCTGCTTTAAATGCTCGTTCCGAATGCAGATGAATCATATTTCTGATCCGCATGTGAAGCATTGGTGAAAAGAAAATGACTCAAAATAAAGTCAGAGTTTGATCATGACTAAAATTACTGGCAACACGGGTTTATTTTTACACGTTTTTTTTAATTGAAAATTTAAAGCTATGAACAGCAAATGTTAACAAATTACAAGTAAAACTGGCCATTAGTATGTCTTGCTCTCATATTTTCAATAAAGTCTGAAAATACTTGAGTTTTCTTCAATATTTAAAGTTGACTCTGCTGGAATCTGCTTTATCTGTGGCTTTAGAGTGAGCTGTCATTGCTAAAGGGCTGTCAGCATATTTAAGACACAGCGCATGTTACATCATGTTGATGCAGACCACGTAAGAACAGGACGAGTGAATCCGGCTTTCATTTATCGTCCCATCAATCACAGCTTCCATCACGCATCTGAGCTGGAGGGGCGCGAAAACCTCTGGGACCTTCTGAGGAAAGTTAAATAATAAAAAAGAAAAACAACTGGAGATCTGTTGTTTTAACATCTTTTATTTGTTTGAATGCAGTTTAAAAAAGCTTTTCAAATTAGATGGAAAACTGAGAAAACTGTTAAGAGAAATAAATTGATCAAAAATGAATATGCTTAGTAAATATGAACTTTTTATGTTTTCGTTATTTAAAAAAAACAACTTTGAAATAAAATGAAAAAAACGTCTTCTTCTTCTTCTTCTTCTTCTTCCGGCTTTTCCCTTTTCAGGGGGTCATCACAGCGAGTCATCCTCCTCCATCTCACTCTGTCCTCTGCATCCTCTGTCCTCACTCCAACTACCTCCATGTCCTCTCTAACTGCATCCATATATCTCCTCTTTGTATTTTTCCTGGCAGCTGCATTTCTAACATCCTTCTACCAATATACCCACTGTCCCTCCTCTGGACATGTCCAAACCATCTTAGTCTGGAAAAAAAATTCTGATTTTGCCTAAAATTCTTATGTAAGTGCATTAGAAGCTGATTTGAATTAAATTAAATTTCGCAAACACAGAAACTGCAGTAACTTATTGAAATTTACAAATACTGAGCTGAAATGTGGGTTGGTAGTAGCCAAGAGTCATCCCTGACACAAACCATAAGCACTAACAGACTGATTAAGATATTTGTTTAAAATATTGGGGTTACGTGTTGGAGTCAACCTTGTCTGTTAGCACCTCGAACGCAAATTAAGATGGATTGGAGGTATGGGCATTCGATTCTACGAACAAGATTTCAACAGAAAGCAAGGCACGAGGGGAGCCGGTCCATCCTCACAGAGTGACGAAGAGGATACGCCATGGATTCCTGTTTGGATGGTGTGCATCTCGCTCTTTGTGCTGTGCTCTGTGGAGGAGATGAAGAATCTGGATTATATTGGATTATGATGGCAGCGCTTTGCTTTTTGGCGTTTTGTGGAGCACTGGCCTATCGCAAAGAGGGAGACTTCAGCAGGACTTGCCTGGAGCACCCGACGTCTGGTCTGCGCGGTGACCTCGAGAAATCAGCTGTTTGCGAGCTTATCCAGAAGGTGAACAGATCACCCTCGGATTGGGACTCTGGACGCTGCTGGTCAACATCTGAGGACAGAGCTTGGATCAGTGGAAAAAGTCCCGAATTGGATCACTTGGAACAGAGTCGCCCTTACAGACTCAAGGCTGCAGAAATTACAATGTGAGCCTGAAGTGAAAATATTTGCCATTCTTATCTGACTCCCTTGGAAACAGCCTTGGAAAAGGCTGGATATCTAATTTCTCCTGAGACGTGTTTTACTGAGGACAAACAGCTGCTCCTCTTGTCTTGTCCGCTACCCCCCCGGAGAACTTTTCTATGAGCGTTATCGGAGGCCGGCTGGTTCTCAGACTGTTGCTATCTGGAATGTCTCATGGACAGAAATCTCCCTGCCTCAGTCTCAAAATGCAACATGTAACTGTCTTAAATGTGCTTATGGTATGGTTTTTACTGTCTCATGTGGTGTCTTGGCAGACAAAATGTGATACATTTTTTTAATACCAACGCTGTGACCCTTATGGTACTTTCCTTGTTTCACACCTTTGACCTTCATCCCGATACGGATGAGAGAGGCCGCGCTGAAGAACATAATGTGATTCGTCTCATGTGGTCTGAATTAGGCAGCAGCTTCACACACTCACCCCCCCTTCAGGATGACTGTGCGTACATATTCACGCTGTATTGGTGAAAACTTGTGCAATGTTAATAAAAGTACTCTGACTCTGAGTCAACCCTGTCTGTTAGCAAAATTTTTCAGGAACTGTGCTTGTAATTTAACAAAACTCAAAGTCATCCTTAGATACTAGTCTACAACTCGTTAACTTTTAGTCAACCTGGTTTGAGAAGGTAACTATAAAAAAGAGCTACGTTCAATTTTACAGATATTGTGCACGACTAGAGCACGATGTTGTGGAAAAGTTGGTCTTGATCCAAAACCCTGGAGCGTTGGAGGGTGATGCTTTTTTAATCAGTTTGTGAATCTAATAACTCACGATGCATTAAATTCATGAAAGATTTATAAAATAAGCTACAACAAAGTTAAATCATGTCATGTGGACGTTCCTTTAAGAGAGGAATGTTTCATCTTTAAGACTTCATCAGTCTGAGGCCTGCTAACCCAGATCTGTCTCACCTCCTTGATGTGTTTCAAGCCAGCAAGAAACGTGATTTACACGTGCAACAAAGGGACCACCTGTCCAAAAAAATCACCGTATTTTTCAGACTATAAGGCGCACTTAAAATCCTTGAATTTCCTCAAGATTCAACAGTGAGCCTTATGTATTAATTCTGGTTGTACTTGCTGACCTCAAACAGATTTTACGGCACTCAAAATCTGTCAAAATGAACTTATTTCACTTAATGTGCCTTATAGTCCGAAAAATACGGCAATCATTGTGTATAACATTCAAGTGTTTTAGGCCAGAAAGCCAAAATGATTGAGATTGCAACCCTTTTTCTTATGAAATGTTATTGTTCAGTCGTTCTCAATCCATCTTGTTTGACTGCAGACTCTGAAGGACGCAAACGAGTCGACCCGGCAGGACTTCCAGCGGGAGGCCGAGCTGCTGACGGTGCTCCAGCACCAGCACATCGTGCGCTTCTATGGTGTGTGCACGGACGGAGAGCCTCTGGCCATGGTGTTCGAGTACATGAGACACGGAGACCTGAACCGCTTCCTTCGGTACGTAGAACCCCACAGATTTACTCTCCTCCGCTGCACCAACCGTTTGTTCTCACACTGCTCAGACCTTTCAAAATAAAACAAATGAAAAGCTGCAACAACATAGTGAGAACAGGAAGAGTTCCCAGCAGGTGCTGTCTCAGCATCGGGGCTCTGAGGGGACTGCAGCCACCATTCCTCTCATTCTGGACACTAAATGATGGGGACATTTAAATATACAGGTAGTCCCCGACTTACGAACGAGTTCCGTTCCTATGCGCCGTAGTAACTCGAAAATCGACGTGTCGGAAAATACGTCCAAACGGCACCTCATACGTACAGTACTGTATTTTACCAAGCACTTAGCCTATCCTAACACATTACCCTACATAGTTATCAAAAAACACATACATTCGGAGCCATAATGAAGGGAAAAAAGAAATAATAGCCTACTGGTATGCTGATGAAGCCGTTCCTCCACCTGTTAGCATGTTAGCTCAGTGTCCCTCCAACATCTGAGGCTGCCTGTAGTTTGCGCGGTCGAGACTGTTTACAGCAAGGTCTGTTAGCATGTTAGCTCTTGCTCCTCCGGTCCAGCTCCGCTGTTTCTGCCGTCTGGTGACAAAAACCGCCCTCCTAACCTCCTCTGCTCCGGTCTGCCTGTCCAAACAATGAGGTCTCCTGGTAATTTTCCACTGACTGCGTCAAGCTACTCTCCCCCCCCTCCCTCCTGTAAACCTCCTGTAAATCTGCGCTGTCCTTCGCTGAGTTTCGGTACCGTATTTTTTTGTGTAAAGGCGCATAAACCGCGTAACTCGAACAATGCTTTTCAATGGGAGGGCGTTCGTAACCGCGAAACGTCGTAAGTCGAGGCCGTCGTAACCCGAGGACTACCTGTAGCTGATCGAATAAAACTTTTTTTTTTTTTTTGCAAAAAAACTCTAAAGAATCGTCTTCTGGCTGTGAGATTGAACATTTTCTGATTTTTGGATTGTAGATGTAAATGTCTTCAAATGTATACTTTACCTTCTACAAACTTATTATATCTTCCTGCATTTAATTAACACTAATTGCCTCTTTTCAGCTCAGATAAATGCACCTTGATAAGATGAAAGAGTCCAACAGACGGAGGTTCAGATCCACCACACCTGATGAAGTCTTATCTAGAAATCACTTGTTAACTAAGTAAAGGCAGCACAGCTTCCTACTTTTGACTGTAAATCATTTCAGGCAGAGCAGTTTTGTAGCTTTATGGTAATTCTCCTGTCTGGACAAGGTTTTTATTTTTTCAATGCTTCTCTGTTTAGAGAAGGTGCAGCTCTGAAAAGAGCGTGGCGAGTGAATAAAACCAGCAGGGCTCTCTCGTTCTAAAAGGGAATTTAAATTCATATCCTCAAGACTTTTCATAGAGAACAACTTTCAGGAAGCCCTCGCTGAATTTTATTAGAACACCGCTGGGATAGAAGTTTTGTGAACCTGCACAGGATTTATCTGTAGTTACAAATTTATTTGATATTTACCCTGATGCATGCTCAATAATCCAGGTAGAAAAATCTAAAAAAGCTAAGTCTGGTCCTCTGGACATTCAAAAAACAAAACAAAACAAAAAAATGTAGAAACGTTTCGTCTTTCGTCCAAAAGACTTCCTCAGTCTGAGCTGCTGTATTCAGCTCAGTCTTATAAATAGCACCCTCTCACAGTGGATCAACCAGTTGGCTGATGACAGCCTGAAACCAGCTGCTCACATGATCAAGGAGGACCATCAGCCTAACGATGGATCGTTAGCACCCTGATGGTTGTTTGCTATTCACAGAGGGCTGAGTGATACTAGCAATAACAGCATTGTAAGAGGGGGACAGTTGAACCCGGAGGCCTCCACCTCTGTTTAATGATGGACGGTTTCTTTTCACAAAGATGGCCTCCTTTACTCCTCTCTCAAACCATTGTTCCTCTCTATCAAGGATGTGAACATCTTCATCCCTGAAAGAGTGACCAGTCAGTCTTTCAGGGATGAAGATGTTCACATCCTTGTGAAACTTTATAAACAGCACCCCATAATAATAATAATAATAGTAATAATAATAATAATAATAATAATAATAATTATTATTATTATTATTATTATTATTATTATTATTGTGT
>JBBPBX010004229.1:44876-60627 GCA_038048925.1 Garcialebias charrua | reverse complement strand
CTCATGTCTGTCCACTGGAGCAGCTTTCAACTTGCTCTCCAGCACTGGAAGTGTGGTTCTGATTTCTCTTCCCGTCATCAGTAGTGCAGGGCTCACAGCTGTAGCAGCACTAGGTGTTGCTCTGTAGCACATCAGGGCCAGATGGGGGTCAGGCTGCTTCAAAATGTTCTTTGCAGTCTGAGCCGCTCGTTCGGCAGCACCGTTCGCCTGAGGGTAGTGGGGGCTGGAAGTTGCGTGCATACACATACATATATATATATATATATATCATATATATATACATACAATACAATATATATACATACAATACACACACTTGATATTGTAGACCATTGCATTAGGTAATACATTCAGCAAGTACTTTTACTTTAATACTAAGTACAGGTAGTCCCCGACTTACGAGCGCTCTGACCTATGAGGTTCCGGACTTACGAGCTGGCGAATTTTTGGAAAAAACGCAAAAAATACAGAATTTTTCTGTGTTTTTTCACCACAGTTCGTTAGCTAAACATGTGGACACACGTTTCCGATCATTTTTATGCACTCGTAAGCAGTTTTTCGATGAAAAACGAGTGTTTGTAGTCGCGCTAGCAAAACCGTTCCAACTTACGAGCGAAATTCCGGACTTACGAGACACGTGGCGGCCGTTCCAAGTTACGAATTTTCGCTTTACGAGCAACTCGTTGTAACGGAACTCGCTCGTAAGTCGGGGACTACCTGTATTTTCAAAAGCAAGTACTGTACTTATTTACTTTTACTTAAGTAAGAACATTAATATGGTACTTCTACTTTTACTAGAGTAGATTTTTGTCTGTTTATATGTACTTTTACTTAAGTACAGTGTTTGAGTACTTTCTCCACCACTAATCAGTATACACTATTTGATTATTGTTAACACTAAAGTGACCTAATTTGTGTTGTTTAAAAAAAAGGCAGGGACGGCTTAATGCCAAAACCATTTTGTTACACATTTCCCTATCTTTTCCACAAAAAAAAAAGACTGTTCTTTCCTTAAAATAGTTAAATAAAATTTCCCCTTAAGTATCACTCACCAACTCAACAACCCAATGTGAATTATTAATATTATAAAACAAATCTTAATGAAAAAAAATTTCTGTTATATCAACACAGTTTTATTTTATGTTATTAAGCTGTTACACCTCATAAAGAAATGTGTACAATTACTAAAGCCTGAGATATTATACAATTTAAGTATGTGACAAAATAAAAACGTCATTATATATGGCACAGCAATTATCAAGAGCTTTTCTGACCAGAAGGTCAGAGTCAGAGTCAGAGAGTCTTTATTGTCATTTGCACCGCATGTGGTACATGAGATGAAAACGAGATTATGTACACGAGGTCCCAGTTACATCCAACAACAAATGAAAGAGAAAAACAGTAATAACATCTAGAACTAACTAAGAAAAGCATCAACTAGTAATACACAGCTAACTAAGAAAAGCATCAACTAGTAATACACAGCAGCACGAACATGAGTTTGTATGAGCAGATGGTCACAGATGAACACAGATGAATACAGCAACAAGAAAACAGATCAGCATCAGTATGATGTGATATTTTGCAGTGTTTATTTTTTTATTTTATTTTTATTTATTCATGAGTCTAACAGCCTCAGGGTAGAAGCTGTTCCTCAGTCTAGTGGTTCTACACTTGATGCTCCTCAACCTCCGTCCTGAGGGGAGTGGGGCAAAGAGTGAGTGTGCTGGATGAGTGAGGTCTTTCATGATGCAGGTGGCTCTTTTCCTGCATCTGGAGGTGTAAATGTCTGTGATGGTGGGGAGAATGACTCCAACAGGTCTTTATCATTATTTTATAAACAGGTCTTTATCTTTATTTTATAAAGGTCTTTATCACTGCAGATATTTTGAGTTTTCAGTAAGGATATTAATGACTACTTTTAGAAAAGCAGCACATTTTAAAATGCACAAAGCCATTTGTGAATTTACTTCAGTGATTGATCTAATTTTAATATTTATACAGTCAATTTGGAGACTTGACTTGTTGCTAGTAAACAGATTTATGAGCAATGTGACTGAAAAGATAATTAAAATAAGTGAAAACATTATGGATTTCCCTAAATACAGTAATCCTTTTAGGATTATTTGGCTGTAACATGACCCCTGTTGTGATTTTTTTTCTTACTAATGAGACTCTCACAACTTTTCTGATGCAGAAACTCCATTTTTCTTCAAACTCACATTTGCATTGGACTTACTTCAACATGTGGTTACTACCGGTACATCACCTGCAAAATGAGAAAATTTACATATATTTAAATGTACAGTACACGAATCAAAAGCAAAAGTTTGCCCTTGTGTTTGTTGTTGCCAGGAAGATGTAACAAAACCACGAAGGAAATGATTTAAGATGTTAGTGGTAAGTTGCATTACAAGATGTTCAATACCTGTGACCTGTAACAGTGTCTACTTCAGAACAATACAATGGTTGCTGGACAATACAAAGAAAAACCAAGGTGTTCACTTTGCTTGTCCTCATTCAGAGCAATTCAAAATTGTTCTTTTGTTTATTCAGGGCAGCTAAAGTTTCCTTCAAGATCTATGACTCCTATCTGCTTTCATGTTGACTTCCTCTTTTTCTTAATAAGATACAAGCAGATGATAGCGCTTTATTCTGGTGTGATAATAAATCCTTTTTAGCATGCAGCCTACATAAAACCACCACCGGGATTTGAGGTTAACTTCTCTTCTCTTCTCATCCAACTAGATTATAAAACAAGATTAAAACCCTGAGAAAGCGACACGGAAAGAGACAACGTTGTTACAGTTCCAGTAGGGTGTGTTTTGTCCGTACCTCTCATTTGGATGAAATTCCCAAGATTGCATTCTTGTCTATAGTTTCAGTGACACTTTCGCCCTTTTCTTAGACAGACACTCCCAGGCCTTTCTCTCTGGAGATCAGGTCATTCACTGTGTTCTCTGCTATTGTTACTTTGTACACGAATAACCCCAAAAAGAAAGAAAAAAAAATCCATAAACATTTGTTGCACTCTTCTTTTAGAGGCCTTCCACCTAATGTAACTTGGGTGAGGAAGGGATGATAATAATAATAATAATAATAATAATAATAATAAACATAACTCCAGAGTTAAAATAAATAAACAATAAAATGTTACAAAGAATGAATGGAGTACTTTTGCATTGTCCCATAGCACAAGATTTGTTGATAGATGTGCATGTAGGTGCAAGAGGTTTGTGTGTGTGTGTGTGTGTGTGTGTGTATGTGTGTGTGTCTGTCAGCCATTGAGTGTAAATTGTAATCCTCATGAACTAAAAGTATCACTCAGAAGTTCCTGTTTCTAAACAAAGAGTCTAGCCTTCCTCCTTTGGAGAAAAGGCACCAGAACCCTGCAAGGAAAAGTGGGTTTAAAAAAATGGATGGATGGAAGGATTGACTGTAGGTCTGAATTGTTTGTGAGTCAACTGCATTAACCACTTCACCACTGTGTCACATCATTTAAAGTAAATTTTAAAGTAAACTACATTCCTGAAAAAAGTTACAGAGAACTAAACTACTGGTATGTTGTACAGAATGACATGGATGGATGGATGGATGGATGGATTGATGGATGGATGGATGGATAGATAGATAGATAGATAGATAGATAGATAGATAGATAGATAGATAGATAGATAGATAGATAGATAGATAGATAGATAGATAGATAGATAGATAGATAGATAGATAGATAGATAGATAGATAGATAGATAGATAGATAGATAGATAGATAGATAGATAGATAGATAGATAGATAGATAGATAGATAGATAGATAGATAGATAGATAGATAGATAGATAGATAGATAGATAGATAGATAGATAGATAGATAGATAGATAGATAGATAGATAGATAGATAGATAGATAGATAGATAGATAGATAGATAGATAGATAGATAGATAATTAAAGTTTCTTCTAACTTTGACTTTACTTCCTGGTTTTGAAAACTCATTCTGAACTGCAGTCTTTACATTCTGTTGTACTAAAAGAATGAAATGATGCAAAAATCAAATGTGTATTTATGATTTGTAATTGCTTAACATATATCATGCAAACATATTAGGTAAAGCCATCAAACCTTCATCCATCCATCCTTCCATCCATCCAGCCACCCTCCTCTCTTCATCCCTCCCACCTGCTGAGTTCTCAGGGCAGATCTTATTGCTCTGGGCTACTGGTTGGACCGCCTGTCCTCATTTGGAGAACACTGATTGGTTCTCATGCATGCTGAGCTGAAGCTCAAAAGAATCCAGAACAACTTTTGTATTTGGCTCACTTGCACACCAAACTAATTTTAATCCCACTGTCAAAGTCAAAGATGGGATTGTTGGGAGCCATAGGCTTTTCTTTAATTTGGGCATCTCTCACACAGGTAAGCTTCCATTTCTCATGTTAGTGCTTTGAAATACCGATCAAATATTCAATGCAATTTATTGGTGCAATATTCAAAGCATGTTATGTCCATTATTTGTTATTTACAGATACAGCAGTGTAGTGCAGATGGTAAGAGAATGGATACGTTTTTTATTTCAACAATGTTTAAACTTCATGTATTCTAATACTGTATAGTGTAAATTAATAAATGATTAATCATTATATTCACGCCAGGTCAACATCCATGTATGCCATTAAAAAAATACAACAATAGAACAAATGGATTCCAAATGATTGTTAATTTTTTCAAGATTCATTTTCTCTTTAAGGTTGAATAACAAAGTACCCCATTCAACTCTCTTGCATTGCCATTGCTTTTCAGGGTGTAAAATCTTGTCGGCAGTTCCCACAAGCGCCTCTTCCATTCAAGTAAAATGGGAACAACATCCTTTAGCAACAGGTTATCTTTTGGACACTCGAAAGAGAAACTCCACAGATGCAGCACCAATTATCATAGCTGTGTCAGCGCAAGTGACTGATAGAACTGTCCAGGGTCTGAAACCTGGAACGGATTATAATGTGACGCTCAAAGTCATGAATTTTTTTACTGTACAGTGTGTGACTTCGGTGTTGGTGACCACAGGTAAATAAAATGCATTTTACCCCTAACTTATCCAATAAATACAAGTTTATTTAAAAAAAATCTGCAAAGAGAATATTGCACTCTACCTTAGATACATTGACCTTTTTAAATACCGCTTTTCTTTTTGTGTTTTCCTGAAAGTCCCCGATACATCACAGATTCTCGAGGGTTCGTCGCAGTCGAGCACTTCCATCACAGTAAAATGGAGTGCAGTGCCATCTGCACAGTCCTACATTCTGGAGGTGTACTCTCAGACCACAGGAAAACTGATTAACTTCACCTTCACCACCACCATGACTGTGGTGCAAAACCTGCAGCCATCCACCAACTATGACTGCTACATCACCACAGTCAACCAGGCAGGCATGGGAAGCAGAAGCAAAGTCAGGACCATCACAACCTGTGAGTGACCACTTATGTCCCATTTCATGCTGGGAAATGTTCAAGTGGATGTTATAATCATCAATTTTATTGTTCTAACTTGCAAATTTATCTTGTAGAATGATCACTTAAAAACATAGGTTAAATTAGTTAATGAAAAATTTTATCAAAGTTAACGACTACAAAAGGTCTAAATATTTCTTTGCCACATTTATAAGATTGAACTGACTGTTTTGTATGGATGCTTTATTTTTCTAAACTTTAAATATTTATTTTTAAACCAGAAGCTGATAAGGCAATATGATTAGCACACTACAAAATGTATTGTTGTGTTTTTGACCAAACATGGAAACTATGCTTTAACCATTTTGTAACTGGAAATGTAAAACTAAACAGCCCTAAACGAGTCTTCCAGGATTTCTGCCTGAAAAAATAGTTTTGGAAGCAATCATCAATCAACATTGTCATTTTGGCAGATGAGATTATGTTTTGAACGAGAAATTCAGCATATTGTGCCATTGTCTTATGTTTTGATTTATTTTATAAACCTCACTAGGGAAAAAAGAACCCTGCCCCTGGTCAGACTTTACTGACTATCAGCAAAATGTGCAATGCAATTGAAAAAACAGAACTGTTTTTCCAAAAGCATTGCACATTTGCTGTTTTTACATGTTTTGGTTGAACAAAGTGAATTCATATGTTCAGAAGAAGACATTTCAAAACCACAGATTGAGGTACCACTCTACAACAAGGCTCCCTTTATGGATGGCTAATAAATAGTTCATAGATATGTTATTAATTCCTCTATAAACACTTTATAAATCATTAGTAACAGCCTATTATGCATTTAGGGTGACAGAGACAAAATTGACCAGGTTCTTGCCAAATAGTGAGCCAAATCTGCCACCTATACATTATATTTCATCTAGAGTTGTTATATTAACATCTCAGACTAAGTTACTACCTTGTAAGCACAATAAGCATTTAATTTTTTAGGATTTAATATTAGTTGTAGAGACAGTGATAAAGTACAATATTATATGCTAAAGAAACAGGTTTACAAATGCTTATTCTGCTTACAAGGTAGTAACTTAGACTGAAATGTTTAATCTAACAACTCTAGATTAAATATATAGGTGGCAGATTTGGCTCATTATTTGGCAAGAAACTGGTCCGTTTTGTGTCTCTGTCACCCTTAATTAACACATAATATGCAGTTATCAATGCGTTATAAAGTGTTTATAGAGGAAATAATAACATATCTAAAAACTATTTACTAGCATCTATAAGGGGAGCCTTATTGTAAAGTGGTATCCAGATTGAAAAAAGTAAAAAATGACAGATTGAGGTGAGTGAATAAATACAATAGTTTCAAAAGTGTCAGTGTTGTGTGTTCTCAAATTGAATGGTTTGTGTGTTTTAGTGGTGCAGCCTCCATTGGGATTAACAGCAACTCAAACCGGTGACGTAACGGCAAGGATCACATGGCAACCAGTGGAGACCGTCTTGTCATACCTGGTCATCGTTCAAAACCTCGATAACCCCACAAGCCAGCCTTTAGTGCGCAATGTCACAGATACGAAGCTGGATGTTTCTGCCATCCAACCATGTTCCAACTATTTGATATCGGTGTCATCATACAGCAAGTTCCTGGTGCCGAGCGAGCCCACAAACTACACATACACCACCAACAGTGAGTTATTAAAGCCAAGTTGATCTCAATAACTTGTGGATAAGGATTCAGGTCAGTTATTCTCTGTCAGGGCTCCCTTTCAGATCTGCAGAAAATGGTCTGCAGAGGAGAAAGTATTAAAATGATCTTAAAACGGAAATCTGTTGTCAACTGTATCACTTAAACAGAAACTTGAGCCAAATTAAACCAAACTAGAACATTCTCATATAGCATTTCAAATATAAAAAGCCACACTAAACTGTTAATTTGCCAATTAAAGTCAACTTTGACTAACTTTGACCCAAATCAACGTTACTTACTGGGTTTCTGACATTGTCTACATTTAGCAACTGTTTTCCCAACTACTGTACAAAAACCTAAAATCTATCTAATTTTCCATATTGTGTTATTTGCAGAGCTGACTCCAGTTTTATCTGTCTTGGTGGACTACACCTGCACCAACAACTCTGTCAGGGTAACCTGGTCACTGGTTTCTGGAGCCAAGTCCTACATGGCAACAGCAGTGGATGAAAGGGGAAGACAGATGACATGTACAAGCCAGGGCACTAGTTGTCAAATCACTGGGCTGAACTGTGGCCAGAACTACGTGGTGAATGTAACGCCAGTGTCAGACAGCTGCAAGAACCTGGTCAACGCCACCTCAGCTTATTTTCGGACTGGTGAGACACAAATATTATAAATTTTAATATTGCATTAAAAAAATTTGCACAAAATTCTCAAAGTGCATGTCACAGGACGTGATTTTCTTCAACAGAAAAAAAAAACCCATCTAAACTCTCCTACTATCTGAAACATCTTATCTGTTGTGTAACTTTTTCTTCCTCTTACTTAATGGCATCGTCATAAAACACAGTGTCGGAATATTTGGCTGTTTTGGCTAGTTGCACATGCCCCAAAGTCTATCTACCTGCCATTCATGATCATTGACCATTCAAAGTGAACAGGGCGTTTCAGTACAGTATAGGAGACAAAACCCAAAATTAAGTGTTTTTGGCCGATAACAAGATCTGCTAGAATAAGGTGCAGTCTGGAACAAAAAGTGATTATTTTAAATGAATAAAGAGTTCTGGTCTCTTTGGGCATGTTATTGGCCTTTTTAAAAAAAAGTAGGCTAAAATTAAAGATGTCGAGGTCAAAAACCTAGATAATATGTTTCTGTAGACCCGAGTGCCTGTGAACTGACCATATTTTCAATTTCTGCTGCAGTGTGACTGAAGTTTTCTGTAAGAACTTTAAAGTCTTTGAAGCCACAGAAGCCACAATAATATTTTGTAGGTTAAATCAGACTCATTTGTAAAACATGAAGTAATAAGAGGTTACCACACTACAATTACAACAAATTAAAAATTAATTATTGACATTGTTTTCATTTGATTTATGTGGTAACCATGAAAGAGTAATATGACAGATGTGTGAGAATTAAAAACAAAACAAAGTCACTTTTGCTTTACATTAGAAAAATCTGACCCTAATCTAATCGGTTATTTCTCCACAAAAATACTTTAGGATTCACTCTGTTAAAATTTTAGCCTTTGTGTCATCCAACTTAATTTGTAAAATTTGCTTTATAAAGATTTTTTAAAAGCTGCAACTAAATTTTTCTTAGAATAAATCAACTGTTTTTTTTTTTTACATCAAAAGAAGAAATTCTACCTTTTAATCACGGTCATATCAGTGGCAAAAGTTCTATTAAATGACGTTTAAAGCACTCCACCCAGGCACCTTTTGTGTGCAGGTTGTTCATCCTTTCATCTCACATATCCCTCTATTCTTTTTGAGAGACCTCGCTGATACTTGGCATCCTGTCCCACCCACATGGGTCACACAAGGAACTGATAAGCTTTTGTGACCTGAATCATGCTAAATATGATCTTTAGATTTGATCATTTTACTACCTGAATATTTAACAACGCCTAACACACTTCTGTAGACTTATGGAGCTAAAGGATGATATTCCTGAGGATAGTTAGAATATTGTGAGAAAAAAACTGTACCGTGATTCACATCTGATTTTAAACAATGTGTTTAAGATATTCAAACTTTTTTCCTCAGTTACATCACAGACACTTTTATCATTAAAACAGTGCTTTTGAAATATATCTCTAGGGGTTGATAAAATAATGTCAGCCTGAAGTCATTGGGGAATACTTGTTTTCATTGGGGAGTACTTGTTTTTAAGTGTTACTTTTCAAGTTTTGTTTGCCGTCCAAGTTCACAATGCGTGCCTGAACCATCACTAGGTGTCTCCTTTTTAAACTGGGTCTCCCATTGAACTTTACTGACTATATCATATTGTGTTGTATTCATTTTCTGACTAATAGACCTGTGCTTCCATGAAACCTGACTGCAATGGAAAACAAAACTGCTATCTTCAATATCAGGGCGTTTTGACCTGAAAAGAGATTTGAGACACATGATGTGGATGTTTACCCTCAACTTTATTTTACCTTTGCCTTTATTTATTTATTTATTTATTTATTTATCCATCTCTCTGTCCATTAACTGAAGTATAAAATTGTAATGTCCATTAACTAAAGTATAAAATTGTAATGTTTTAAATAACTGCATGACTATCACTTCCCTTTAAGCTTCCTGCCCTCCAAGCAACCTGATGTTGTTTAGAGAATGCCGCAGTGATGTCATCAAGTTCTCATGGAATCACACAAGCAACGCTGATTACTATCTAGCCAAGGGAATTGACTCCAAGGTACTATATTTTTTATTTAATTTATTTGGTTATGATTATAGTCTACTGATATAAAGTTTAATAAAAATAGTAATATAATAATAATAAAAAAACTCAGCTGAGGTGTTTTGCTTTGTACTAAGATTGTGCTTATTGTTATTTTTAAGGTTTGACCAAAATTGCTAAGATTTCATAATTTCTCAACATAAAATAATCTTAGTCTAAAACTTTGGTATGTGGTGAGCAATATGCATTTCTTCAAAGAAGTCTGGGCCTTTATTTTTATTTTTTATACATATCCAATTATTTAAAACCAAGCTTGACTGGTGAAGATTCTCAGTCGTCCAGGACATGATAAATCAAGAAAGGCGTTCAATACAGAAACAACTGGACTTTATTTGTAACAGAAGACGTTTCGCTTCCCATCCGGGGAGCTTTATCAATTCAATGAGCAGACAGTGAGAGAGAGTGAAGATATAAGCAGGCTGAGCCACTGACACGCACCAACCTATGTAAATTGGAAGCTAACACACACACATACTTGGGATAACACGTGCCTGTGTGACCCATTCAAAGTTCAGTGTGTGAAAGCAGACCTTACAGAAAACACACACACATCCTACTGTATGTAAATTGACAAATCACACCTCACACATTGAAAGCAGGGACCTGTCAAAGTCTTTGTTAGTCAAATTCACATACAAAATGTCAACCAAGCTTGACATTTTCCTTTATCAGAGTATGATTTTTCTGTACACAGGGATTGGTGTACAACTGCCTGACTGGAGACAACTCTTGTGATTTCACCCGTACACTGTGTGGACGACTCTACTCCTTCACAGTTCAATCTGCTGCCGGCGCGTGCACAAGTGTAGCCAGCTCGACTGTTTCCATTCAAACAGGTAAAAAATAAAAATCTACATCTGAATCATACTTATGAGCATAAAGCTAAACTCTTAAGTAATGTTTTTATATTTGTTGTTAATGAAATCAGAATACATTTAATTTTATTGTAATAAGTAAAAACTATTTAAAGAACATAGTTTTTTATTTAATTGCAGCACAGTTTACAGCATTGTTTGTTGTTCTGGGATAATTGATCTTTCCAATGAGATTATCAACTGTTGGAAATCAAAAACTTTACATCAATATCAACAATGACAAAAAAAAAAGTTACGTTGCAAAAACCATCAACGTCAAAAGGAGTTTTTGTCCAAGTGTATTTGTTCAAGTTGCAAAACCGATGGTAGACTACACATAAAACCTTAGCACAAAGTTGACTAATCTAAATCGCAACAACCTTTTGTGGCCGCCTTAAAGAAAGTCATGGTGATTTTTAGATCCTTTTGGCCAAAAGCAACATTTGCATTTTGTAGATTTGACTGAATTGCTGAATCTAAATGGTCAGTTAGTTTCTTGATTTGAGGTACTAAGCTGTAAGGGCCAGGGCAGTGACAAGACATTCAATCTGTTTTGGTATTTAAATAAAAAAAAAAACTATATTTGAGCCATTTCTTAATGTCTAACCAGCAGTCAAGTAAACTTGACTAGTTTGATGCATGCAATTATCGGTTTCTGTCTGTTTTTAATGACTATGGTGATAATGTTTGCTAAGCTCTTTTTAACATATTTGTTTTCATTTGGTAATACAAATGTCTCAATGCATTCTCAAAGATACCTTCATGTGGTTTTCTGACTGTGTCCAGCACCATGCATGCCCCAAAATCTACAAACCTCGGCCAGCTGCAGTAGTGATGTTTTAATCAGTACTTGGGACCTTGCTGAAGGGGCATTGCGGTACACTGTTAAAGCACAAGGCAACTTTCAAAACAGCAACTACAACTGCAGCTCTCAGACCAACAGTTGCGCTATGGAGGGTGTTCACTGTGGGGAAAGTCTGACCATCACCATCAACGCTTTTGACAATGAGTGTGCCAGCCCAGAGCTGCTGGGGTATCCTGCTGAGACAGGTAATGAAAAGTTTCACTCATCCAACACATCTATGTTACTGAAGCAAAAAGACAAAGGTTGTACAATAACAGCTGGATATGTCATCTAAAAAATGAGCAGTGTTATGATGCATGTACAAATATCAATGTTTGAAAGTGATAATTTCAATCTATTACAGCCCCGTGCACCCCACAGAATGTAACAGCTGCGAAAGATTGTGGCTCTGACTCCATCACGGTGTCTTGGGCCATGAACAGTGGGGCACTTTTCTATGTTGCTATGGCTAAAGATAGTAACAACAGGATCCGCAGCTGCAACTCCATGGATTTGTCTTGCAAGATTAAAGGCCTCACGTGTGCCACTTACTATGACATTTACGTCATTGCCTCCAACTTCTACTGCAACAGCTCGGAGAGCAGTATCATCACCTTGCAGACAGGTACTGTGTGGAGTTTCTCCGCACCTTCATATTTTTAAGTTGTTTAACTTAAAAGCTGCACGTGGCTTTTGAAAATAATGGGGCACGGTAGATGCTGCTTTAAAAATTTAAAGGACGAAATTGTTAATGGATGTTATGCAAATGTTTGAAAATCAAACCTGCAAATTTCAGATTTATGTTTTTAATCTTGTTTTTCCAGCCAACTGCCCACCAGGCAACCTCACTGCCTCGTTGGACTGTACTTCCAATCAAGCTCTGATCTCCTGGAATGCAAATCCATCATTTAAGTCCATCACTGCTGCCATGATGGATGAAAGTAATGGACTTCTCAGTTGCAGCTCCTCTACAACCAGCTGCAAAGTGCCCAGCTTGAAATGTGGTCAGCTCTACACGGTCACTGCCACTTACTTCGATGGCAATTGCTCCAGTGTGCCCTCTAATCCCATCTACATGCAGTCTGGTAGGTTCTATGAGACTGGAATACTTTTTAATCTATATGTCATGTATTCAGTTCTCTTTAAGTATGTTAAGTGGCATAATAAACTACAGTAGTACACCCAGTGTTTATTATACTACCAAAGCTGTACACAGATACAGCAGATACAAATGAAGTGCAACAATTAAGTCTGAATCTCCTAAAAGCTCAACAAAACCAAACTGGATGTTTTGTGTTTATATTTTTTGCTGTATATATCATCTCTAGGCCAAAATTAATGTCTGTCTGTGTAAGAAACTAATTTCTTTCATACCATCATTAACATAGCCTTTTCTTTTTGATTCAGTTCCTTGTGGTCCAAACAATTTGATCATTGATTTGAATTGTGCATCTGGTGGCATGAACATCAGCTGGACTGCCCAAAAAAGCACAGAGGGCTACTTGGCTGTGATCGCATACAGCAACAATCAGATGTCCTACTACAACACTACAGAGCCTAAACTGAGTGTTCAAGCTAAGGAATGTGGGCAGGAATACACAGTGCAAGTGAAGTCCTTCAACAAGAGCTGTGTCAGTTTTCCATCAGAAAAAAAAGTCAGTGAAGGTAAGAGATGTTTTTGTTCCACTTCTGACTCAAACTCAGTGAACCGTATGGTAGATGTAAAGGTTGTGCCAAGTCTGATGGCATTTACTGTGTTCATTCATAACAAAAGCAAAAACCTCTGATTATCTGGACTTGGTACTGTATGTCTGCATTTTCTTTACACTGCAACACGTTGTTCAAAGTTCAGTTCGTTTATGACATTAGATTAAACTACAGTAACTGTATTTTTACCCTTTCAGCCCCATGTGTGCCCACTAATGTGGTGGCAAACAGAAACTGTGGACAGAAGTTTGTGGATGTGACGTGGCAAGCGAGCAGTGGAGCCAAAAACTACACTGTAGCTGCCTTGGACGGAAATGGCAATTATTTGAAGTGTGTGTCCAATCAGACAACATGCAGGTTGGAGGGCATAATGTGCGATCATGTTTACAACATCAGTGTGGTCGCTGTGAATGATCTGTGTACCAGCATGAAGAGCCTTGCAGCAAAACTTACAATAGGTACAAAATTGGCTTAAATAAGTACTTTGTACTTTGAATCATTGAAATATGAGTATTTCAATGTGCTCTTACTGTGTAATTCCAACCTGCCTTTGCAGAGCCCTGCCCTCCCTCTCAACTAACTGCATCAATGAACTGCACTAACAACTCTGCCAAGTTGAGCTGGAACAGCAGCCCAAATGCAGTATCTTACACTGGAATGGGAATGGGCTCAGATGGCCATATTGTAACCTGTGAGGCAGGACTGATACAAGGGTGTGTGTTGGAGGGCCTGCACTGTGGCAAGGAGTATAACTTCACTGTTTCAGCATCAGATGGTAACTGTCGAACTATAGACAGTGTACCAGTCATCCAGACAACGGGTAAGATGCAGAAGCAGCTGTTTTTTACTCATTTCTTACAAATCCTGTGTGCAACAGGAAGCCTGTTGTCAAGGTCATGCTTTTTACTGATATAAATACAGGTTGTGCTATTAGTTTTAATACATCCATTAGGTTAAGAATGCTTATTTATATTATTATGGTTGAGATTTTAGGACTGTCCTAAATTATTTTGTTTTTCTATAGTCAAAAACCAGCAGCTTGGTAAAAT
This sequence comes from Garcialebias charrua, assembly GCA_038048925.1. NCBI lineage: Eukaryota > Metazoa > Chordata > Actinopteri > Cyprinodontiformes > Rivulidae > Garcialebias > Garcialebias charrua. The sequence goes on along the minus strand of JBBPBX010004229.1, from coordinate 46,287 downwards.
AGATTTTTGCCAGATATCGTGATCCAACGTTTTTCCAAACACTACTTGCTGAAAGATATCAGGCAGAATTTCCATTCCCATTTGTTTTAGTGTTCTCAACATAGTTTAAATAAATGATAAGTGAATTATTAATAATGCATCAGAGCACTAAATCAAATTGCTATTTGTACTTTTGTGAAAAATGCACTTCCTAATTCTTAAAAAATTGATTTAATCCTAGTTATGTTGCTAATTTAAGTTGCGTAAGTTGAAAGTTATATAATGTCTTTAAAATAAAATACAAAAAACAAGTGATTTTTGTGTGGGTGTGGGCGTTGTGAAGCTTTTTCAACACAAAGCAGCAACCGAAGTACATTCAAACCATTGAGTTGACCTCTTTGCCTCTTGTTCCAGCCCCATGTGCCGTTCAGAACACGCTGAGCACCCTCAACTGTGGCACCAACTCACTGAGCATCAGCTGGGCGCCTGGCTCCATCCCAATGAACTACAGCGCCACTGCTGTGACTGCAAACAACACCGCCCTCCAGTGCACCACACGGGATTCCAGCTGCACAATCTCAGGCTTACAGTGTGGTCAACAATACACAGTGAGAGTGAAGCCCGTCAGTAGCACATGTGAAGGCCAGAGCAGCGCCCCGGAGATCGTAAATTCAGGTGTGTTGTCAGTTCAGCCAACCATCACAGAAAACAAAAATCATTTTTTCCTTAATCTTTACTAACATTTTAATCTTTTTTTTTCAAGTTCCTTGTGTTCCTACAAATGTCCAAGGCAACATGGACTGTTCTACTAACACGCTGCAAGCATCTTGGGATAAAGCAGCTGGGGTTGTGTCCTATGTCTCCACCCTGAAGGGAACAGGAAACGTATCTGCCTCCTGTTCAACAGCCAACCAAAGCTGCTCTTTTTCTCGTCTGCAATGCGCTCAGACTTATTCTCTCAGCGTGGTGGCCGTCAGTGACAGGTGCAACAGCTCACAGAGTGCTGCAGTCACAACAAAAACAGGTAACGCAACACACCTAGACTAATGTCTACGTATCAGGATTTGCCAACTACCACGCAAAAATTTTTAAATAAAGATTTTAGAAAGATTTTAAAACAGATTAAAAAGGCCCCCTTAATAATAATAATAATAATAATAATAATAATAATGAATTCCATTTATAATGCACTTTTCATTAATAAAAATCTGCCCTTCTGAGATCAACGCAAGGCCCACAGTTATAAAGGTTGATGAAAAATAGCCAAGACCATTGTATTAAAAATAGATTATAAATCCTTGTTTTCCTTCATTTATCTCCAGCTCCCTGTGACCCGACAAACGTTACTGCTTCTCTAAACTGCCTAACTGATGGGGTGACGGTGACATGGACTGCCAGCGCTGGAGCCAGTTATTACTCAGTCCTCGCTGAG
>JBBPBX010004229.1:22422-33597 GCA_038048925.1 Garcialebias charrua | reverse complement strand
AATAGAACCAATATATATATATTAGTTCCATTCAGCCTGGAAAAGAACTGCAAAATGAACTTTAAATGCTTTCCCATCAGTTATTGAGTTTGGGCTCCGAATAAGAGCTAGAAAGTTTCTAAAATGTTCTCAACAACGTGACATAAAAATCAGAAAAATATGAAACTTTAGGAAATTAACGTTGATTTTGAAAAGTGATATGCAAGACAACTTCTCTGATCAATAATCTGTTTAATTATACGGGGCTTTGACTATTCTCAAAAAGCATGCGTGAATATTGCAGCCTACAGTGTTTCCTCCATCACATGTAAATAGCAGTCTATAAACTGCACTTTGACTTTGAATGAGTTCAATACAAATATGAAAGCCTAATTTTATTTTTTTTAAGGGGGGGGGGGTCTCATATGAGTAAAATTAATCACTTGAAATATAGACTTAAGATTGACTTTAAAATTAAAATACCGTAAATAAATATGATTATGTCACCTTTAAGATTAGAACTACTTAAACATTTTCTTTTCTAAGTGTATCTGTTTTTAGACCACAGGCAAGTTATGTTGCAATTTAAAGACACGAAGTAGTAAAATAAATAGTTAAAATAAAAGAATGACCAAAAACAAATTAGATCATATTGTTTTAAATGAGTCCCTGCCCCACAGAGTTCTCACCGTTGGGCCGTTTAAGATCACATCTTTATTGCAATGATGAGATAAAACTAAAATGCATGTTACAACTCGTTTGAACTTTCAAGTTGTTTAGATATATTTTTTTTAAAGGTAAAACCACAAAAAGGACAAAAGAGCATATGTTTCAATTTACCGGTATATAGCTTTCAAGAGGGGTTTATATTTTACTGTTAAAGACACGTTTTTTTTTTTTTGTTTTTTTTTACAGAAAACAACAATTTCTAAACAAAAAAAATTAACATGATTTATCATGCAACAAAAAACACTAAAGATTTACAGACATCATTCCTCTAACTCCACATGCTGCTTCTCTGTACAGGCCCTTGTCCTTACAGTGGCCTGAAGACATCGCTGGACTGCAGCACTAACACAGTCTCAGCTTCTTGGACGCCCGGCACCGGCATCCTCTACTACAACGCCTCTGCTGATGCTGTTAATTTTGTAGACCGTCAGTCCTGCTCAACTAACGGCTCCTCCTGTAACATCAGCTCCCTTCGCTGCGGGGAATTTTACAAAGTCAGTGTCAGTGGACAGGGAAAGAAGTGTCCCAGTCCTGCCCTAACTTCCAACACAATAATCACATGTAAGTCTCTTTACATTATGACATTTTGCTTAAAGAAAACATCCAACATGAAGATAGAAGTCCTGCGTTTTTAATAATTTTATTCACTTATGATCATTTGGATTAGATTCTACACAAAAGCCCAAAATATTATTTCTTACAATCTGACGCACTGATTTTGTTTCACTCCACCAGCTGCATGTCCTCCCACCCAGCTGAAAGTGACCACTTCCTGTACATCAAACAACATCACAGTGTCATGGCTGGCCTCGAAGGGCTCAATTTCATACATGGCCGTGGCGGAAAATGCACAAGGCCGCCAGTGGTCCTGCAACACCAGCAGCACCACCTGCCAGATACCCAATCTGCTGTGTGGACAGGATTACACAGTCTATGTTGCTGGTATTGACTGGAACTGCATGGGAGCCAGGAGTCAAATAAAAACAATTCGCACAGGTGAGGATATAAACCCAAGTAAAATTTTACTTCATATTCAACATAAAGAATTTTACTTCATATTCAACATAAAGAAATCCAGTACGGTAGTCCCTCGATCTGTCGCGGTTCATTTTTCGCGGACTCGCTCTATCGGAGTTTTTCAAAGTAATACTGGACATGACACACAATTGACTGATTGATGGATGAGTCGCACGATCGGCATGTATTTTTTATTTAAATTGAATTATTTAAAATTATTTAGCACCTGTTGCACCTTTGTGCAGCCCACACTGCAGGAGAAGCTTCCTCCTGCAGCGTGTCAGATCTCCGTTCTGCAGCAGAGAAGTGGGCGTGGCCGAGAGAGCTGGCAGAGAGCTGAAATATAATTATTTATTTTTTTAAATACAACACAAAACTATATAACAAAGTAAGTCTATACGGTGCAGCGGGTTCGGATGTTGTTAGTCCATCTTATGGGCGCTATCAACTGTTATCATCCCCATTCGTAGCGGCGAATAGGTCACATTCTACCTACTAGCATGTTCAACATAACGTTATCAGCGTTGTTATCGCTGTGAGTAGGCAGCGTGTTTCCGTAAACCCGGAAGTGTAGCGTTTTTTTTTTTTCAGCTTATGTAACTGTTTTCCTCAACCTAACCTTAAACCTGACCCAGAGGACCAACCCTAAACCTAACCCAGTTACCCTTGTGCCTAAACCTAACCAAGACCCTAAACCTAACCCAAGACCCTTTACTCTAAACCTAACCACGTAGCTAAAGATGGAGCCTGCTGTCATCGCTTGAAACGGTGACAACGTACCTTTAAACCTATAGTAGGTACAGTAGGGGCATACTGAGCGCTACGAATGGGGGTGATAATAATTGATAGGGGCCATTTTATGGATGATAACATCCGAAGCGGGTGACATAAATAAAATGAAGGGTAGCAGTAAGAAGAAAAAAAATCTTATTTTATCTGCCCCCTCTTACAATCAATCAAATCAAACAACAATCCTCTTTAAGTAACTTAACAATAAAAAAATAAAAAATAAACAATTATCGAACTACAAAGCAACATACATAACAGTATTTCATTTATATTTTTGCAATATAATGCAAAATCATGACATTCTGTGCTCTTTTAGAGCATTTAGAGTTCATAAACTTTGTTTACAATATCGCAAGAGTGTGGGAAGGGTAACTACTACTTACTACTCGTACTACTTTGTACTATTCCCACTTCATGGTTTTTCCACTTATCGCGAGGCTTCAGGGTACGGATCCCCCACGATAAACGAGGGACTACTGTATATCCAAAATTCTACAATACAGTGATCGGGCACTTTTTTCTCTTTCCTCAGCTCCATGTGTGCCAGAGAACATACAGACTCGCCTCGACTGTCTGTCTGGCGTCCTCAACATTACCTGGCAGTCAACAGGTTACTTCGAACAGTTCTACGCCTCAGTGGTGAGCAGCAATGGTGTTATCAGCTCCTGCGTGACCGACCAGCTTTACTGTGTGATCAGCAGCACGCAGTGTGAGATGACGTACAGCGTGACAGTGATAGCCCAAAACGAGGTCTGCAACAGTTCCCTCAGCGCCACAAAACAAATTACAACAGGTGATTACTTCAATTAGTCAGACATGACGAGCACAATGTTAATTTTGAAGCAATTTTTGAAACAAAGTCATATTTTCCTTGAGTTTATCTCATTAGATCTAAATCTCAAAAAAATTATTAAAAAGTAGAAGCAAAAATATTGAACATCAGAAAGCAAGATGGGATTATTTTCTATGAAAAATTAACACTCATCTTTTAATAACTTTTTGTTGATTTCTAAAAAATAACGTGTATTTGAGGTTTTCATGCGTTAGGATTGAGACTTATTCTTCCAAGTTAATAATATATTTATTATTTTACTGAAATGCTTTCCTTCTACCTTTCCATGCAGCTCCCTGTCCACTGCTGTCCTTCCTTCCTGTTGTGAACTGCAACACTGGCCTTGTAACTGTTGCCTGGACCAACAGCGTGGCGGGGGTTGTTTACACGGTGAATGCAGCTGACGCTGTAGGTCGTGCATATAACTGCAGCGGCACAAACAGCTGCATTCTTAAGACACTCAACTGTGGGACGGGGTACAACGTCAACATCACACCATCCAGAAATGAATGTGTAGGCAGAACCAGTCCTACAAAAGTAATCACAACTGGTAAGCAGAAAAGCGTTGATATAACATTTGTATAAAAACAAGGCAATCAGGATCAAAAAGATGGTATAACTAATTTATATTCTGTCTATTTTTATCTTCAGTTCCCTGTGTACCTCAACTATCATATGTGGAGATGGACTGCTTGTCAAACTCAGCGTTTGCCATATTTAATGCAACGGTTGGGGCTGAAGAATACATCATCACAGCAACAAACAGTCAGGGCGTTATCCAGACGTTTGGCTGTAACTCCACAATAGATGGGGCGTGTTCTCTGCCACAGCTGATGTGCAGCCAGAACCTGACCTTCACTGTGCAGGCCAAGGACCAGCAGTGCACCAGTGCAAGGAGTAATGCTGTCAAAACTGAAACAGGTAAACAAAAACACAAGAAACCTTTTTATGTAGATGCAAAAGTAATTTTTAACGTTTTAAATGTATTTAGATTGACAAGATTAGGTTTCAGTTGTAGAAAAATTTTAAGCAAGGCCAGCTATATCGTGGTTGTTAACTTGTTTGACCTATTTCCACATTTTATTTTCTTCAGAATGTTGACATTAAAACGTCATGATGTGCCAAAAAAAAGCTACAGAATATTTGTGCCAGTTTTCCCAATTACTGTAATTTTTGCCATACAGTATAAGCCGCAATTTGTTTGCATACATTTGCATGCCCTGTGACGTATATGGCGAAGCGACATATTTATGTTTTTCCCCCATATTTATAACCCAATTTTTGACTGACATCTGACCGTTTCATTCATTCTGACCTGGAAAATACATTAGACTACTGTACTACCATTTTCAGCTAGAGGGCACTCGAGTAATATGGTAAGCCAAGTGTCTCATTAATAAGTAAGTGGCTATAAATGAATAACTTGGCTTGCCATAAGAGCCACCGTTGTCTCGCTCTGGAACTCCTGGAGCAAACATCGAATCAGCTGCATTTCGCCGCACCGCCCAGACAAAACGCAGCTGATTTGACCATTTAAGTGCATTTACTAAGGAAAAGTTCAACTGAGACACCTTAACTATAATGTCGAGCAAACAAATAATTGTTTTTCAGTGGTTATCTTGTTAATTTTTGAAGAAATGCACAGCGACTACAACCTCTGCGTGCACCTGCAGCCGCAAATCAGCTTTTAAAATAAGCTGATTTGACCATCAAAGTGCATTTATTAAGGAAAAGTTAACTGAGACACACCTTTGCTATAATTGTGAGCAAACAAATAAATGTTTTTAAGTGTTGACCTTGTTAAATTTTTGTTCAAATCCTCCCATGCACGCTCCCGCAGCCGCCATTAGGCAGCCAGTCGATTTTTGGCACAACACCGGCCCATGTTTCCGGGTGATCAGCGGTGATGCATAATAGATGCAACGTATTATTATATATATTTTTCACTTTATTACATATATTTGGACTGATGCAACTTATATGGCGGTGCAACGTTATCGGCGGAAAGTCTGGTAATCTAAAAGTACAAAACCAGAGGGTTAAAGGTTTGATCTGAATACCATATTTGAATAAAATAATATTTATTTCCTGAACAGGCTTCATGAAAAATGTAAATTATTTTTTAAGAAACAACTAAATATCCTGCACCATTTAATTTTGAATATTATTTTCTCCAAATATTCAAATAATGTAGATTTAACTGATTCACAAGAGATTTATTATAATACTTTACTAAAAACAGACTATTTTGCGCACGTTCTCTCACACTGAGATATTTGCATTGTTAATGGTCAAAAGAAGCAATTTAAGGATCAGCGTCAGGCCCAAGAACATGTCATTAATTTAAACACAGTTCATTTACTGACTTCAGTGCAGAAAAAGGGTTATTGCTTAGACTTAAGCAGCAATGAAGGTACTGATTTGTTTCTCTCTAAAATCAGCTAATTAAGGTGTTTAAAATCTTAGATGAGTTTCTGAGTAAAGTATTTTATTGTGCTATTGATAATGTACATTTTAGATCCAGTTGTTCTTTTTTTGCTGTTTTGCATTTTAAAAACGTTTAACTTTTAAAACTGTTGCATTTTATCTTTACAAGTACCTGAATAAAAAATAAAAAAGCTGTGTAATTTAAAAGCAGCAGACTTAACGTGGAAGGTGATGGTCATTTGAAACTATTCTAAAGTGTTTTCACCCCCTCAGCTCCATGTGCTCCTGAGAATGTGAAAGAAACCGTGAACTGCAACGATGGAACCATGACAATCACCTGGTCAGCTGTTCCCGGAGCAATAACATACTCAGCAATGCTGGAATACATGAGTGGTGGCTTGTCCAGCTGCTGTGTAACATCTGGAACTAGCTGCAATATAAACAACTTGCCGTGTGGAGAAATGTACAATCTGTATGTCATGGCTAAAGGACGAACCTGCAACAGCTCCGAGAGTGAAGGGCAAATAACCAAAGCAGGTACAGCACATAGCTATTCTATCAGAACCAAATAAATATAACAAATACATATCTAGTGTTTAGAATATCTTACTCAAATGTAGTTTTTATTAATAAATAAATAAATAAAAGCACAATTGCTGTTTTTCTTTTTTTTCAGTGGCATGTGTTCCCCAGAACCTCAAAGCTAACGTGAGCTGCAGCAACAATGTGGCGTCTATGTCGTGGAACAACAGTAAGGGAGGACAGCTTTACAGTGTGGTTGCGGTGGGTCCTAATGGCCTGGTGGACGAGTGCAGTTCGCCTGACAACAACTGTGAGCTGTCAAATCTGCAGTGCGGACAGTACTATACAGCCACCGTGACTGCTGATGACATACGATGCCAGAGTAAACCAAGTAACAGCGTGAAAATCAAGACAGGTAACAGCTGAGTGAAGAATACGTTTTAAAATGTCAACAAAGATTTCACAAAAACAACATTACTTATAATTACAATTTCCAAATGATTCTCAAACTTATGTCTGTCAGATCAGTTGCAATTTTATACACTAAAAGGAGGTTAATACCGATTAAAGAAATTAAATAAACCATATTCATTTTTAACTCTCTGTCTTTTCTGAACAGTACCATGCACTCCTAGCAACACCTCCTCCAAGATGAGCTGTGAGTCAGACTCTTTGGTTGTTTCCTGGTCTAAGAGCGCTGGAGCTGATTCCTACATCGCCACGCTTCGGGACAGCTACGGCCAGAAAACCTCCTGTCAGGGCACAACTGAAGGCTTGTGCAATGTGACAGGACTTGGCTGCGGTCAGGTCTACCACGTCACTGTCGTCTCCTCTGATGGCTACTGTGAAAGCCCACCCACAACTGTGCTTGACACACCTTCAGGTAGGAGACATACATGTAGCATTTAAGTGAAGTAGGCTAGAAAAACTGCATATGAAAATAAATAAATGCAATGGCTGAAAAATAAAAGAAACGGTCGTGAACAGTATGTTTAATGCCATGTCATAAAAATATTATTTGTGTATATTATTCAGTTCCATGTAAAGCAAGACTAGTTAAGGCAAACATGGACGGCTACACGAAGACAGCCCAAGTGTCATGGAACCCAAGTGATGGAGGTTTGATGTACATGGTATTGGCCAAAACAGCATCAGGCCACAACGTCACCTGTAAGACCAACATGACCTCCTGTGATCTGGAAGGGCTGCTCTGTGGTCAGAGCTACACTGTGTCTGTGAAATCTATGGGAGAGACCTGCAGCAGCATCATAAACATGGCCGGAGCACTGATCACAGGTGAGCATCACACTGATCACAGGTGAGCATCACAGCAGCAAGGCTGTGAGAGCTTCAGGTGTTTTAACAAACGACTTCCTTAACAGTCCAGATATAAAACAAGTTTCTGTTGGGGCAGTAGGACAGTTTTCTTTCAATCAGGTGAATATTTTTTAAGAGGTTGAATTATTATCTTTTTTTTTTCATTTAAATTTTATTTAAGGAACAAATATTGCAAGGTCAAGATCAATGTTTATTGTCATTCACATCGCATGCGGTGCATAAGGTGGAACAAAATTTTGCACACAGGGTCCCAGTTACATCCAACAAAAGTATAAATTGTAAAAGAATAACAGTAATAAGATCTAAGGTATGAACTAAGAAATATGCTAAGCACTTAAAGCTGATATATGTAACTTTTCTAACAATATTTTTTTAACATATTTCTTCACTCTGTCACTATCTCCTGACAGACTGATGTTAGACAAGTAATCTCTGAAAAAAACTATAGTCCCCTTGCTTCTCTAAAAGCATTTAAAAAAAAACACAGTGACCCGCCGTTAACCAGCCAATAAAAACAGAGTTTTTAACCAGCCAATAAAAACAGAGTTTTTAACCAGCCAATAAAAACAGAGCTTCTCACTTCTCACGCTCCTAACCCACGCCCCCGCCTGTCCCAGCCCCAGCGGCCGCGCACGTTCTCGTTCAAAGGATTGCAAAGCGATGCAAAACTGTTTTGTATGTGACACAAATGTATTAAATTCCCCTTCTTCATCCCTGATCTGGACTTTTCTTTTGTTTTTTTGCCAAAAGTCAAGTGATCGCTTCCTCCTCCGCTGAGTCCATGAATGAATTGAGGAAATGAATGAATTTGTCACGAGCGAATTAAACTCGGGTTCAACGTGGCTGCGCGAGGCTCTGCAGATTTCATGGTGTTCTGGTGTGCTGGACCAGCGCTCCATGTTTTTATTTTATTTTTTAGAACGTTTTATTAACATATAAACACAGAAATTCGGAGCGGCTGCGACAGGACATGAAGTGGAGGCGGAGTTAAGGAAGCTGAGCTGATTTACAGCGAGAGCGAGGGGGAGCAGAGCCATATATGGCTCTGAGGGGGAGGGACCAGAAACGTGTCTCTGTTCAAAATTTTTCTAAGTTCCAGCGTGTTCCAGAAATTACATATAGCAGCTTTAATAGTGCAGAAACAATACGCTGAACAACAGCAGTGGTACTATATAAAAAGTGGTATTTAGCTAACAAAAAATGTTTCTATCGAAGAGCTGTTTTTTAAAACTTATTTACATAATTATCTGTTTTTTTAATAATTTAACAGTGATAATGATAAATAAAAATAGTTATATTCTCTATATTCTAAACATTTTATACCCTCATTGAAAGGAGGATGCACTATGATATAGTCTCCGTCTATAAATACATGTCTGTAAACTTTCTCTTGTCCTGCATAACTTCTGCCCTGCTCAAGATAATTAAACGAAACCTTGTAGACAAAGGCGTCATCACTAGATAGACTGTCCTGTTTATGTTTCATCACTCCAGCTTCAAGGTCAAATGTTAAACAAGTTTTTTTGCTTGTTTGGGCCATAACTTCTGATCCGCTCAAGATAATTTAACCAAATGTGATACACTTTGGTACCACCGTTAAGATAGCATGTCATATAATCTTTTCATCACTCCAGATTTAAGGTCAAGGTCACAAATAAAGGTCAGAATTTATACAAGGTGGTTTGCATTTCCAGGCAAATTGTTGAACTGCTATATAATTGTTTGTTGACAGGTGTATAATGTGCCATTTGTGGTGATATTTTTTGTATTTATTCAAAACAAAAATTGTAAAAATATATTTATTTTTTAATTTTGTGTTCTTATAGTACTACCATGGAAATTTGCTAACAAATGATGAATTAATTTAAAAATTAAAGTTGTAATTATTTAGCCACCATAAAAATACGACACATTTTTTTGTATTATATCATTCCACCAATTGCTTCCTGCCAGTCAATAAAATACTCACTAGATTTCCTTTCTGCAACAACCTTTTATGAATGTATTTGTGCTTGATGATACAAGGAAATATAATTATTTGACTCAGAACTTAGTTTCATTGTAATTTTTTCTTCTTCTTGTTTTTTTTACCTGCATTTCTTTTATTTATGCACAACTCCATCCTCTTTTACAGAACCTTGCATCCCAAAAGACGTCACCACTCACTACTTCATGACAATTGGCCAGGTGGAATGGGATGTGGCTACTGGTGCTGACTACTACACTGTTAATGGAGAAACAAGCCAGGGCCTAACAGTTTCCTGTAACACCAGTGATACTTCCTGTGCTTTACACAACATGAAATGTGGACAAATGTACAACATCACAGTCGCAGCACACAACCGTGTGGCTGAATATGAGTCTGTTTCCACTGAAGCTGCCATAATTATGACAGGTGAGAAAAAATACACTTTTGTATACATTTTTCATCCATTCAACCTTTATTTAAACAGATAAGTCACATTGAGCCTCGAAGACTCATTTACAAGTGAGATCTGTTGGACAGACAATAAAAGTGGTGAAAAATAACACAGGTTTTGGAGACAAAAAAAAAGCCTAACATATTTTTGACCTCTGTTTGAAGGTCAAAAATGTGGTAATGAAAAAACAGTCTCGCACACAAGCACATAGTGACGCGGACATTACTCAGAGGGCGGAGGGGACTCAAAGGCGGTTGAGCAGACAGCTCATGGATCTGAGCACAATCATGGGGGGGTAGCTGCTGAGGGCGGCCAGAGGCGAATCCAGAGTCCTGAAATGATGACAGAATGTTTATTCAGCTGGGCTCCTCTGAAAAGTCAGTGGAATTCCTCAGTAGCAGGTTTAGGAGGGTGAGAGCGTCAAGTTTACAAAACTTCTCAGGCGTGTTGAGATAAGACGGCCTATCAAGGCCAGTCGGGGAGCCGAATGTCAGATAAACACGATTGTTTTGGGAACAGGCAGAACTTTAATGACATCTACCTTCAGTCTGTGTCGGTCCACTCGCTTCCAAAATGTCCAAATTAAAATGACCACACCAATGGAACTTGCCTTAGAAAATCCCAGAGATCTAATCCATTCAGTCAAAAGTCTGGGTTTTCGAGACATAAACCAAGCCATCATGTAAGGCAGGCAGCCTGACCAGGTCCAGATTTGCTGCGGACGTCTTCCTTTTGTGTTGATAGACCAGGAACCAGCCAAATCCAAAAAGCAGGAACCAGTTATCATAAATCCAATTACATATGCGTCCTTAAGACCCACAGATGACAGCAGAGATAGACACGTCATCAAGTCTTTTAAGTTGATGAGATATCCAGCTGTGTGCATGCCAACAGGGCAAATCGGCTCGCCCACAGCCTGTCTTCTTGTTGAAGAAATGTTATCAGTTGTGTTGAGGGACCAAATGACCAAATTGAAGTCCACATTTATGATTCGGAAGATTTTGTAGAGGCTCTCAGACAGTTTCACAGACAAGACAAAGCAAAAGCAAAGTGGAGACCGAGAAGAGACGTCCCGCCCTTGAGAAGAGCAAGTGTTGAAAGCTAGTCCATTGCTTTTGGGGG
>JBBPBX010004229.1:0-22403 GCA_038048925.1 Garcialebias charrua | reverse complement strand
TAAAAAAAAATAAGAGTAAAATTGGAATTTTTTTGAAAAAGCATATACCGGTGCCATACCAACATATTGCATTACAACACATCACAGAATCGAATGTTTATAATTTTGTTCAATATATCCTTTTTGCTACTTTAAAAATGCAGCCTTTGTGCATATGAATAAATGCAGATAATGTGCATTTCTAATTATTTGCAGTTTTTATGATACATGTGGCTGTGCAGGAAGCTTTAAATTACCGTCTGCTTTGCATCATTGGGTCTATTCTGTCTTTTTATTATGTTGCTGCGATCAGAACCTTGTCTACCCAACAATGTGAAAACATCTGTGAACTATGAGAAGGCTCAGGGAACCGTATCATGGGAGGCCAGCTGGGGTGCAGAGAGCTATGTGGCTCAGCTGACAGGACAAGATGGCCACTCACTGACCTGCTCCAGTAACGGTACCTTCTGCAGCGTAGAGGGCCTCCACTGCGGGGTCACTTACAACACCACTGTTACTGCTATGGGAGAAACACTGAACAGCAATCCCTCACCAACTGTGCTGTTGGTTGCAGGTACTGTAGAATATACTGAAGTCAAAACCCGACAGAAAATTCTGATTTAAAGCTACATTTGTTTGAAGAGTATGTCAGTTTTATTTCTTGTTCTCCGTCCTTAGCTCCCTGTGCAGCAAAGAATGTGGCAGTTCACCTGGACTGCCACAACAACACAGCTGACGTCTCCTGGAGCTCAGCTGCTGGAGCCAGCTCCTACAAGGTGACGGCTATCTCAGCAGATGGCTTCCAGTCTTCATGTGAGACAGATGGGAACCAGTGTGCTGTGACACAGCTGCAGTGTGGTCAGAAGTACAATGTCACCATGACAAGCATCAACAACCTCTGTCAGATTGACACACAAACTAATGTTAGCTTCAACTCACGTAAGTCGAGAAAGAAAAAATATTTCGTATGAGCTGTTACATGGACACGAATGGGAAAACTTCTAAAATTATTCTACTTTCACAACTAAAATAGCTCCAAGTAATTGTTTTTTTTAAATAACTGAAATTGTTGTCTAGGTCCCTGTGAACCGTTGAATGTTGAAGTGGACCTACAGTGTGGTACAAGAGCCGCCAACTTGTACTGGGAAAAAAAAGAAGGCGTGGAGCGCTACATAGCTACTGCCACATCCAGCATGGGAGTGACTCTGCAGTGCAACTCCACCAACGTCACTTGCCAGTTCCCCAACTTGAAATGTGGGGAAAAGTACAAGTTCTCTGTAACTGCATACATTAACATGTGTTACAGTGAAATCAGCAACACTGTGGAGATTCAAACGGGTATTTTAATTTGTTACTATATAGTTTAGGTACTACTTGATATTGGAGAAATGCTTGTGCGATCTTTTAAGAGATGCACTTACTGTGCATCTCAAATGCTGTGCAAATATTTCACAACGGCATAAAACAGCTAATAATAGTCTCAGTAGTGAAAAGAAACAGGAGAAATGTTGATATAAAAATTGAGAAAGCTGAAAAACAAACAAACAAACACAATGGTTATTTATTTTCCAGAGCCATGCCAGCCAACCGGTCTGATGGTCAGTGGATCGTGCCACAATGAAAACGTTAAACTGGACTGGTCTAAGCCTAAAGGGGCATCACTTTATGAAGTGACTATCAGTGGACACCTAGGGTACAGCGCATCTTTCCAAACCAATGATACAACAATAGAAACTGATCTGCCATGTGGACAACGGTTCAATGTCACTGTCCAAGCTAAAGACGATCGATGTGACAGTGTTGTGAGCCCACCTCAAGAATACAAAACAGGTGCATTTCTCTTTTATGCTTTTTCCTTATGCCATTTTATATGTAATGGTAATTCAGCGATCTACAATCTCCTTAGGTCCATGTATCCCGACGCAATTGGAGAGCTTCACACACTGCGAAGACAGTCTGGGTTCAGTCAAATGGGCCATGAGTGCAGAAGCAGAGGGGTACATGGCAATTGCAATTGGAGAAGATGGCCACACCCATGGGTGCATAACAAACACTACCACCTGCACCTGGAGTGACCTACGCTGTGGTGTAGTGTACACCGTTAACGTCATTGCATATGAATACGCATGCAACAGTATGCCAAGTAACAGCACAACAATTCGAATGGGTAAACAAGCTTTTACTCTATATAGTTAAAATAAATCAAATTTTAATACCTGCTGGGTATTTTAGAGGGCATATAGAGGACAAATGCTCACCTGCAACATGTAAAAATTTAAAAACTTTTAAATGTTTCTGTAAGGAGAAAAGCACTATTGAATTTGCAATAATCTCCAAACAGTGATTGCTGTATGCTAAAATGCTGGCATTGAACAAATATTGTTTAACCAAGATTCAATTATGAAACATTTACCACATTTATTGGTATAAATGCATAACATCTGCCTTCTCCTTTTATTTAGCACCTTGTATACCGCAATATTTGAAATCATCTTTTAACTGCTCTACAAAGGTGAACATTATTTTTTCTCCAAAAATATTTATCAACTGTTTTTAAAGTGTACCGTGAAATAAACAAATTAGGTAAGTGAATGACATTATTTTTGTTGTTTTAAAGGTGGGATCATTGAGTTGGGGTGCGAGTGAAACGGCTAAGTTTTACATCGTAACTGCAGAAACCAACAATGGCCACGTAGTGAAGCTCAGCACCAACGATACGTGGACTTATATTTCAGGGTTTTACTGTGGTCAGGAGTATTTCCTGTCTGTTCAGGCAGTAGACACAGTGTGTACAAGTCGACCCAGTCAGGCTTCAATCCTTTTGTCAGGTACGTTTCAATTGCATACCTCAAGATACGTTTTTTCAGCGTTCGCTGTTCTAAATGTTAAAGTAGTTTATATAATTTGAATGTAATAGCTGTTAGTGTTTCATTAACACATTTCACTTTTCTTCCTCTCAGAGCCATGCAGGCCCACTAATGTCTCCAGTACCATGAACTGCATCACCCATATTGCTAGGGTGTCGTGGAACAGCTCTGCTGGGGCCCTGTTCTACACCGCCACAGTAATGACAAAAGATGGTCAATCAAACAACTGCACCTCCCTCAGCAACCAGTGCGCCATGTCTAATGTCCCTTGTGGGCAGAACCATACAGTGACTGTCACTGCCTCAAACAAGATCTGTCTCTCTGAACCCAGTAAGGCTGATATACTGCAGTCAGGTAAGTTATTTGGTTTTAAAATCTCATCCAGAAAAATGAACTTCATGAATACAAAAATATTTACATTGATATTAAATTATCAAATCAAATAGTTGATATTTATCTGCAAATTGGTTCAGCTTCTCTTTGAGTTACCTCTAAAGCAGTTTTTTTTACCAACTTTACTTTTTTCATGAGAAAATATTTTGTTGAAATTTCCCATTTGAACAAATTAACCGTCTGAAACTTCCCACTTTTAAAAACCAGCTCCGTGTATTCCTGCTGATGTGGGAATAAAAGTGGACTGCTCCATGAATCAGGCAGTTGTGTCCTGGAGTACCAGCAGAGGGGCTCTGTCTTACAAAGTGGTGGCATTGAGCACACAGGGAGCTAAGTCCACCTGTGACACTAAAGACACAAAGTGTACTTTGACCAACCTGAAATGTGGACACGAATATTATGTCCAGGTGGCAGCAGAGGACAATATATGTTCAAGTTGGCCAAGCCCACGTGTTTATTTCAAATCAGGTAAAGATATTTAGATTTGCATGATGTGTGTGTGTGTTCATGTGTCACTGACCTGTATATTTGAGCCTGTTTAAGTATTGGCTCAACAAGTGATTCTTAATGACATCTTTTAGTTCCCTGCACACCCAACATTGGCTCTGTGGTTTTGGACTGCTACACCAGCTCAGCCCTTTTGGACTGGTTGAATGCTGAGGGGGCCTTGAACTACACTGCAACAGCACGGTCCTCCAGTGGCCACGTTTCAACCTGCACCACCAACGACACCAATTGTGAGCTGCAGAATCTGCAGTGCAGCCATACTTATGATGTGACCACTGTGGCCTCAGATGGTCAGTGCAGCAGTCCACCAAGCACTAAGCTGCAGGTGGAATCAGGTAACCACTCATAAGCAAACAACAAACTGACGTTTTATGACAATGACTTGCTAAAATGTACCACTCAGTTTGGAAGTTAACAAAAAGTATTATGAAAGGGCCTGACATAACATTTGCTTTGCCTTCACAACATAAGCATCAGTTACTTTCCTATCTATCCTTTGTGTTTAAGTCAGAAGTGATTGGTATCTGGTTAAAAACATACTTGGTCAACTTAATTACATCTTTAGTCATCACTGTTTTTTTTTGTTTTTTTACTTTCTCCAGCTCCTTGTGCTCCTGGGGATGTTGTGCTTATGTTGGACTGTGTCAGTAACACTGCACAGGTGGAATGGCAGCCCAGCTTTGGTGCCGAGTACTATGTTGTCCAAGGCTTTGGTGTGGAGGAACATGAAACCAGCTGTGAGACAAACTCCCAGTCCTGCGTCCTGTCAGACTTCAAATGTGGCTTCACCTACAACATCAGTGTGATTGCTGTGAACAGTGTGTGCAATGTGTCTCAGAGTGATGTTGAACTACTGCAAGCAGGTAAGAATCAAAAACACAATGAAGACTAAATTTGGACCAAACTTTGATAATACATTTATGCAGAAATGTTTGGAACTCCATAAAGAAAAGCACTGTTCCATGAGGAAAACAGTTATACTGTATTTTACAGTCATCGAGAATTACAATATTGTTTTTGTCAATGTATAAATTATGATTGGAGATGAAAATGTATGCAAAACTAATACTTCCCTTGTGCTCTTGTAGTACCTTGTGTACCGGCTCAGGTGAAAACTCAAGTGAATTGTGAGTCTGGCGGGGTGATGGTCTCTTGGGAGCCGAGTAAAGGGGCCTTGTCTTATACCACAGTCGCGCAGGTCAGCGGCGGCTCTGCTTCATCATGCAACAGCAGTGAAACAACTTGCCGGTTAAATAACTTGCAGTGTGGCCTCAACTACTCCATCGCTGTTACTGCTTCGGATGACATGTGTAGTAGTGCTGGAAGCTCTGCTGTGAACCTTAACACAGGTAGAACCAAGAACTGAATTATCTTACCAGCAGACAACTTTAAACATTTGTATTTTTGACACTAAATTTGTGCTCTACTAACAAATTTTCATCATTTCTTCTTGTAGTGCCATGTGTACCACAGAAAGTAACTGCAAAGATGATGTGTGACAATAACACAGGCGTGGTTTCTTGGGAAGGCAAGAAGGGCGTATCTTCTTACAAGGTGCAGGCTTTTGGTCCTGATGGTCACACAATTGACTGTTACAGCACAAAAACAAGCTGCGAGCTACCCAGCATGCATTGTGGCCAGCTCTACAATGTAACAGTCACAGCTCTGGACGGACGTTGTGATAACAGCAAAACCTACCTCACCCTGCAGTCTGGTAAATAAAAACATTTAGTTCAGATTATATATATTTACCCATTCTCTCAGACTTCCTTTTCTTTTTAAATGGGACAGCCTAGAGCCATAGAGTCATTTGTTATGGGCTTCCAGGACAGCTTTCATGTATAAAGGCTCATATTTTTACAGTGTGCAGCAGTTGTACTAGTTTATATACAAGTCTTAAAATGCAATATTTAAATTAAAACATGATTAGCAACTACAAATAGCATTCTGAGATTAATTCCATCGTGACTAAAAACAGCCACATATTGATTTACAGTAGGTCAAGATAGATTTCTTTCAGGTTAAGCTACAGATTAACTATGGAGATTTCTAAAAATCTATCAATAATTATTTTAATAACCCAGTTCACGAAACACCAACAAATTCTACCACAACACAAACTAAGCAACAAGGCACCAAATACGTTTTTAGGGTTTTATATGGAAATTATGTGAAACTTCATATGAAGTAACAAATTAATTTAACAGTTTATCTTGATTATAGGTAACTTGATGACAACATCCATCCATCTATTTTGTTCCGCTTATCTGGGGTCGGGTTGCGGGGGTAGCAGCCTAAGTAGAGGCCCGCACTTCCCTCTCCCCAGCCACTTGGGCCAGCTCCACCGGGGGAATCCCAAGACTTTCCCAGGCCAGCTGAGAAACATAGTCCCTCCAGCGTGTCCTGGGTCTTCCTCTGGGTCTCCTCCCGGTGGGACATGCCCGGAACACCTCACCAGGGAGGCGTCCAGGAGGCATCCTAACCAGATGCCCGAGCCACCTCAACTGGCTCCTCTCGATGTGGAGAAGCAGCGGCTCTACTCCGAGTCCCTCCCGGATGACCGAGCTTCTCACCCTATCTCTAAGGGAGAGTCCAGACACCCTGCGGAGAAAACTCATTTCAGCCGCTTGTATCCGAGATCTCGTTCTTTCGGTCACAACCCAAAGCTCATGACCATAGATGAGGGTAGGAACGTAGATTGATCGGTAAATTGAGAGCTTTGCCTTTTGACTCAGCTCTCTCTTCACCACGACAGACCGGTACAGCGCCCGCTTCACTGCCGACGCTGCACCTATCCGCCTATCGATCTCACTCTCCAGTTTTCCCTCATTCATGAACAAGATCCCAATATACTTAAACTCCTCCACTTGGGGCAGGACCTCCTCCCCGACCCAGAGAGGGCACTCTACCGTTTTCCGGCTCAAGACCATGGCCTCGGATTTGGAGGAACTGATCCTCATCTCGGCCACGTCACACTCTGCTGTGAATCGTTCCAGCGAAAGCTGTAGATCACGAACTGATGAAGCCAATAGGACCACATCATCTGCAAAATAACAGAGAAGTGATCCTAAGGCCACCAAAACGGATTTGCCTAGAAATTCTATCCATAAAATTTATGAACAGAATCGGTGTCCGATGACAACATGGTCAAGTAAAATATGTCCTCTGGCATGAATTTTTCCTTATTCGCAGTTAAATATTTACACAAATGGGCCAAAATTTTCCTCTGGTTTTGGTCATTTTATTGAAACCTAGAATGATTTTGAGTACAGTATATTGAAACTGCTTATTGATGAGGTTATTCTTAAACAAGTTGCCTTTTGGGTAACTATTAAAACAAGATTTATGAATAAGCTGTTTTTTGTTTTATCGTTGTTTTCATGGCCAGTGTGTCCAACATTAAGCAACAAACATTTCACTTTTTTTCTCCCTACCAGTTTCTTGTAAGCCAACCAGTGTCAAAGCTTCTCTACGCTGCTCCTCGAACTCTGCTGCAGTGACATGGGAGCCCCCCAGTGGAGCTCTCTCTTATGTTGCAGTAGGTGTAACATCAGATGGAAGTTACAGGACTGAGTGTAACAACACCATGGCATACTGCGATCTGAGCAACCTGCAATGTGGACAGACATATAATGTGAGCGTGTTTGGCCATGATGAGTCCTGTTATAGCACGGAGAGCAACAAGACCTATGTGCGAACAGGTATTATGAGCATGTCAGGGTCAAAGTTACTTTGTTTTGTGATCTTATAGAAGGTGCCAGTTTTGTAACTTTGAATTTGGCTCTTTTGTTTTGTCTCTCAGCTCCCTGTCTGCCCCAGAAAGTGGCTGTTGATTCACAATGTGCTGAAGGTGCCATGGTTGTCTCCTGGGCTCCCAACCCTGATGTACAGTATTTCCATGTAGCAGCAGTGAGCAACACTGGAGCGAGACTCTATTGCAACTCCAGTAACAGCAAATGCACGTTTAACAATTTGCCCTGCGGACAACGCTACAACATCACTGTGCTGGCTGTCAGAGATGCGTGCGAGAGCAAACCAAGCGCTATGGTGAAAACTTGTTCAGGTAAACTTCAGTCAACAAAAGCTAAATTCACTGCGCAGAAGTTACATGTTTTTCTTGAAGGGCAAGTTAATTTTGTCCACGTGTAAATAGAAACGACACTCCCTTGTTTATGAGCTCAGTTCATTTGGAATAATAATTTTGTTTTTTATGAAGTACTAAGTCATAATCTGCACCATTTCCAGGCAATTGAACTAGTAAGATCAAAACTTTGCAACAACTATGAGAGAAACCCAACAATTCCCCTGTAGGCAAGAACAAAAGAACTGCAGCAAAAAATATAGAAAATGTAAAAAGTTGCTGGTTTGTATTATTTAAAAAAATTAATCTCCTGCAGTATGACATAGGTGACATTTAGAATGACTGTAATTTTTTAAGAAGTTCTATCTTTTTGCCTGTTGGGTGACAGTGACTGTATTTTTTATTTATTTATTGCAATCAATCCAGACTTTTTCTTGCCGTTTTAATCAAAAATGAGATCACAAAACCATCTTAGATAGATTTGATTGCACTCTCCTCTCTTTCATCTGCAACAGCTCCCTGTGTGCCTCAACATGCTAATGTCCAGCTGGACTGCCTATCAAACAATGCCTTGGTGATCTGGGACCCTGCAGCAGGGGCAACAAGTTACTTCGGGCTGGCGCAGGCAGCCAGCGGTCACAGCTCCAACTGCACTGCCTCTTCCTCACCTTGTGCAATCCCAGATTTGAAATGTGGGACACTTTACACCTTCCATGTCACTGCTATCAATGAGCGCTGCAGCAGTAACCACAGCAAAACTTTTGATATTGCGACAGGTACTAAACCTTTTCTTACTGAACCACTTTGTTTAATAACTGGAAAACAAGACTGAATTATTTGTCTCAATTCTATTAAACGTTATGATACTGTTGGCATTTTTATGACACCCCCCAATATAATGATATATGTTTGCTTATCTTTAGGTCCTTGTTCTCTTGACTCCATCAATGCAACAAATGAATGTAACAGTGACATCATCCTGGTTGAATGGAATAAAGCAGCATCCACGTCCGCCTACCTGGTCACAGCTGAGGCTGATGATAAAACCTTAATTTCCTGTAACAGCTCGTCCAATTCATGCGCCCTCCAGGGTGCCCGCTGTGGCATGCAATATAGTGTCATCGTATCAGCTTCTTCTGACAAGTGCAGCAGCCTCAGAAGTCCTCCAACAAAAATAACCATGGGTATTTTTCAATTGGGCTATGCAGTATGGATTAATTCAAGCACTCGTTGAAGTCTTCAACACATTTTATTTTTAGATATTTGAGGTAATTTTATTATTTCTTTAGCTCCATGTGTGCCAAGCAGTGTGACGGCGGTGTCATTATGTGGAGCGAACGGTGCTGCAGTGTCATGGGCTACATCACCTTTGGCCACATCCTATCAGCTGACGGCAACAGCACAGGACGGACACAGGGCAACCTGCAGCACCTCGATGAACAACTGCTCCCTGGCTGATCTTCACTGTAGCCAGACATACAGCCTAAGCATCACAGCCAAAGGAAACAAGTGTACCAGCTACCCCAGCAACTCAACCATTAAAACAGGTAATCATTAAATGAATTGCTTTCCTTTTTTTAATTGAAAGAAACATTTTTACAGGATTATGAATGTTTTTCTGCTAATTTTATCGTGTGAAAAACACATGAAATGGTCATATACTGAATGATAACTAATTGGTAACAAATTCTAGCCTTATTTATTGTTCTTATTTTACTAAATGTGAACAGAATATTTGAACTAGCATTTTATATTTTATATATTATATAACTCAGGACAGTATTACACTTTTATTATTTCATTTTATGCTTATGTTCATTAAATGTTTAGTGTTTTAGTGTTGGTGTAAATTTTCATACTTTTATACTACTATGCAAAAACTCAGGACAGTGTTACACTTTTACTATTTTATGCTTATGTTTATTAAATGTTTCAGTGTTTTAGTGTTTAAATGGTTACTGTTGCACCGAGGGACTGAGAGAAACGCAATTTCAATCCTGTGTATGTCCTCCTGTACATATTGCAGTTCTGACAATAAAGTTGACTTTGACTTGACTATACACAACATTTATCAGTAAACTGACTGTTGAGAACTCCATAATGACACTGGGCTGACTTAATATACAGTAGACTTTTATTTATTTCTTTATCTTTTATACATATATAAAGAGTTTATATAGCCAAAAGTCAAACATGGAAATTTAATAAAGTCATGTCAAAATCTACCTGAACATCTTTCATTTTCATTCTACTTGACAGTTAATAGTAAATACAAATGAACTAAAATGTTAGTACGTGAAATAAATGTCATCTTTCCTTCTTCTCAGTGCCTTGTGCGCCCTCCGATCTCACTGTGGATATTAATTGCCTCACCAACTGTGCCACCTTGTCTTGGAATAGCACTAAGGTTGCTGTGCAGTATTTTGGCCGTGCACAATCTACGAAAGGAGAAGCTTTCAACTGTGACAGCAATAATTCGTCTTGCATACTCAAAACTTTGCAGTGTGGCAACATGTACAACTTCACGGTTAAAGCATTTGATGGCATCTGCAACAGCACATTCAGTTCACCTCTGCAGGCAGGAGCAGGTAATTACTGGTTAGAAGACGATAAAGCAATATATGACATTTAAAAGTCAAAAATGTAATTGTTATTTGAGAGTAACTAGATTTTGTAGTGAAAATAATGTTTTAAACTATGCCCAACTGGAGATTTATTTTTAATAGTTTTACAAAAAGACCAAAATATTCTCCTTTCTTCTCAGCTCCATGCCCTCCATTGCTACAGAAAGTCCGCATACAAAGAATAAAACAAATGCACTGGGCCATGATAACATGGGACAAAGTCAACTGTTCAGACGTTGAGTACATGGCCAAAATAAAAGGCCAAATTGGAACCAACCCACAAACTGTGATGGATGTCTCGTCTTACTGGTTGTTGAGGCCGTACTTTGAGCTACCAATACCTTGTAGCACAACTTTTAACATCACATTATTTGCCCGAAACTCTGGCGGAGTCAGCAAACCATCCAGCACCTTTTCAGGACTCACAGGTAGATTTTGTGCACAGAGATTATTATTATGGCAACTTTAAAATATTTATATAGCAAAAATTTATTTATTTCTCATTCTGAGTCTAATACTTATTGTTTTCCACTAAACCCTTTACTGTATAAGCTTTTTGTTACAAAACAATAGTTTATCCAATGGTTCACATGGTTTATATAGATTTTCCTCCAGCACTTTTGGTAACAGCGTTGTCACTGTTTCTCTCGCAGTGCCCTGTGCTCCACTGAGTGTGAAATACACCGGTAACAATCAGGCAGCTGTGCTGTCCTGGAATGCGTCCGTTTTGGCGTCAAGATACATGGTCTACAACACCTCAGGAGGAAACCGTGAGATCCTCTGCAACACCACCGCGCTCTCCTGCCAGTTGACCAACTTTAATCCGTTTACTACTGAAGTGACAGCTAACAACGCAGTGGGAGAAAGCATTCCCAGTCAAAACATTACAGGTCAGAAAAAACACAAAGATCTTCAGCCGACCAACAAAACATGAAAATTCATTATCCATAAAATTGTTTATTTTTAGCTGTTAGTGAATGGATAGTGCAGGATTTTTTTTAATTTATCTTGTATTTCAGCAACAATATTTCCCTGCTGAAAGGCTGTGTAACAACTAACTATAATAAAGAAATGGCTTACAAAGCTAAGATACTCAATCACACATTGTTTTTTCCAGGTCCAGTGAGTGCACGCAGACGAAGAGATCTGCAGGACGCTTAACTCTTTGTAGAAGAAAGTAGGTATAAAGATATCAGTTAGATGACTGAGACATACTGTTATAATTGTGATCTATCAGCTGTTTTTCACTTTTCTGACTCTTAGATCTTAAAATCCAAGAGGGGCTGATGGTAACGCTCAATGGAGGTTCTTTGCACGTTCAATGGAGGAAAGGAGGGTGGATGAAAAGAGTGGCTGTCAAGAAAGGCAACAAGCAACTACTCCAGGCCAATGTGCAGAAACACTGGCACCTTGTAATAAACACAAATATTCAAATAAACTTGCATAGAGACTGGATGAATAAAAATCACTTGGGTTAAAGGCTTCTCTTCTCCACTCAATAGCATATATTACAGAACTGTTTCTTGCTTAATAAAAATAAAAACTCTAGGATAACTGCACAAACAAAGTGATTTTTCAAATATAAAACCACAATTTTTTTAATTTTGGGGGTGCATCTCTGTCAAAAATGTTGATATCAAATCTGACAAAAACCTTTAGATCTGAATGCCTAGCCAATTACGGTATAGCTGTTTAACAACAAGTTGCTGAAATTATTTTTGATAAAAATGGTTAAAAAAAATTAAGTCAGGAAATTTGAATTTTTTTAATGATTGTCGAACTAAGAAATTTTATTAAATGGACAATTTATCAATTACCATCTTTAAAGCCACTCTGTATATTTTCCTGCTGATGTACTATAATATTTTCTTATGTTAACTACATACTGTATATGTATAACTGTTCCATATACGATTAAATAAAAAAAGCCCCAAGAAACATGAAATGTGTATGTGTGCTCATGATTTAAGCAATGTAGTTTTTAGTTAGATCAATAAATAAGTGGATCAAATGAATAAAATATAAAAAATAGGCATATAACATGCAAGCAGTATAACATTTGCACACTATTTAAGGAGGTACACCTTTTTAGACTTGGACACAATAAAATATCAGAAAGTGGAATATTTGTGAACAGTTGATAATTTTACAAACCAAGTTTGATCAATTAAAGAAAAGGGAAAACTAGTCTTAAGTCTACAATACAGTTATTTTGCATCAACTCTGATCATATTTCTCCTGCTGGACACTTATTTACTAACTTTCAATATTTTTAAGGCTGAGAACCAAAGCCAGAATAAATTAAACTTCATCAAAACTGATGTTTGTCACGTTGAATAGGCTTTTACTGTTTTTGTTTGTTTATTTATTCATTTCATTTCCATTAAAACAATACAATTTCGAGAGAAAAAAATATAAAATACCTATAAAATGAAAGGCGGCAGAAGAAGAATTAAATCTTATCAATTCTGCCCCTTCTTAACAAAATCAATTCAAACAATCAATTAAGCAATAATCACAAATAATACAACAAAACCCAAAACATATCACAATTATTCTTTATAGTTTTCGCTAATATTAACTAACTTAAATGTATCTCGTCAGCATTATATTCTTTATCCTTTTCTTAAATACAAATAATGATTCCTCATTTTTAATATCATTATTCAAACCATTCCATAGATCAATTCCCCTCATTAAAGTAGACCTACCCCGCAAACTTGTTCTAAACTTTGGCTTAACAAAAATATCAGTTCCTTTTAAATTATAGCAACTGCTCCTTTTTACAAAATACTCTTGTACGTTCGATGGTAAATTGTGATTCTGAGCCCTGTACATTAGTAATAGAATAAAGTAGTCCACCAAATTGTAAAGGATTATGAGGAGGTCAATATTAATACTGGCCTCTTTACCTTAATTAATTTACTTATTCAGATTGAATAGTAATTTCACCAGTGGCGGTTCCTCAGTTAACCACCAGGGGGGGCTATTTTCTCAAAAATGAAAAAATAACGTTTCAAGTTTTTCTGGTGTTTATTTATCAAATGCAGATTAAAACTAGGCCAACAGTACAATGAAATGCTCAGATTGAGAACCAACAATTTAACTCACTAAAACAACAAAGAACAAACAAAAAAAATAATACTAAAGCATGCAATAAAGGTACAAAAATAAAGTACCTACAAATGAAAAAGTAATACAAGGTCCTACAAACATAGTAAAAAACAACATGGTAGAATTTCAATGGTGCAACAGGATGTATTTAAATGAATAAGTAGTTCAAGGTTGTAATTTAAGCTACTTAGATGTTATTACTGTTTTTCTCTTACATTTTATTGGTGGATGTAACTGGGACCCTGTGTACATAATCTTGTTTCATCACATGTACCACATGTGGTGCAAATGGCAATAAAGATTCTCTGACTGATTTTGTGCTTTTCAATTATGCTAAATATGAAAGGGTGGGTTTTGGCACCTTTCTCTTCCATATGAATAATAAAATATTGGGCATGGACAATATTTATTTTTCCTGGTATTCAAGAGGATAGGGAAATGGCTAGTCAGCTTTCTAATTATTTAACATCTAACAATTTATGAGTATATGTGTACATTTAATAGCAACAATTCAAATTGACATTGTAATTAGAAAGATGTAGTGCTCCTCACTTTTTCAAAATACAGAACTAATATGATGAAAAACATTGTACGGTAAAAGACATGCATTTAGCTGCTCACCTCTGTAGCTGCTCACCTCTGTAGCTATCCTCTGTAGCTATCCTCTGACGTTCACCAGGGCCCAGTGTGCGGCGTTTCTTAGCCATCTGGGATACACTGCCACTGTGTTCGCCACAAATAGTAGGGAGTGAGTCTCTGCAGGACCATAAGAGAACAGTGTTCATATTTTAGTCACCAGGTAAAATAACAAGAAATGTGAAGTAGTTCAATCATAAGACATTAACAAAATACTGTATCAGTAATATTAAACAGCACAACATACACATTAATTTCAATTTACCGGTACCTGATTTTTTGAATGTGGTCTGTGAACTGCTGCATGATTCTCTGAACAAAGACTGAGTCGATGGTCCGCTTCTGGAGTTGGTTGTAGAGAATGTCCACATGAGGCATGACCAGATGGAACAGTTTCAGGAAAAAGCTGAAGCTATCATCCTCCAGCAGCCGAACAAAGCCTCCAGCTTCTCTAACAGTGGTAGGATCAAACTGTCCTGAGTCCCTGATGGTTTCAAAACACTGGAGCAGTTTTTCTTTGTGTTCAAAAACAGTGTTCACAGCTCGGCTGTGGAAGTTCCACCTCACTGTGCTTGCTCTTGGAACTCTGTGGGCCACCACTTCATCGAGAATACTGGTTCTCTTTGGCGATCTTGAAAAAAAGCCGGAGAATCCAGCCAGGTCTGAGAAGAAAATATTCACTTTTGAGATATGGGAAGTCACCTGCTGCATGATAAGATTAAGCTGGTGAGCATAGCAGTGAATGTAGTGTGCATTTACATAGACATCTTGGATCTTCTTCTGTACACCACCTGTGGCTCCTCTCATGACACTCGCACCATCATATGCTTGTGAAATGAGCTTGCTCTTCTGGTCATCAGGGAGAATGGAGCTCAACCTTTCCAGAATAAAAATAATAACCTTTCAAATAATTATATAATCACTGTTTCATAACATGAAAAATTCAAACTATTTAATGCTTAAATCTTTCTGCTACTTGATTTATTTAAGTTTAGTGTCTTTGAAACAACAGCACAACTTATAATGAAACTAAAGTTTAACTAAACTAAACTAAAACTAAAGTTTATTTATTCATTCAGATTTATTCATCAGAAAATTTGCAACTGCTGCTAAACGAAACGAGACAAAAGTTAACTAACACAGACAGACACTCTGAGGAGTAAACAGTTCATGAGCTGAAGATGAACAGACAGGAGTCATCTTCACACATTCGGGTTTATAACTAGCAAGTAGCAACTTTTATAATGTTGCAGACAGTACACCACAACCATGAGCAGAGCTACTAGCTACTGTGACTGACTGCAACAACCACCGTCCCACACACACCACCATGTCCCGAACACAGATGAAAACAGCTCAAACTTTGCTCATGTGTGCTCAGCGATTTATTAAACTCACTAATTATTACTTGCTTACCTGTGTGTAGAAAGGCACCATTAATAATTACTGCTGTTTCAACGTCGCTACTCGCTAGTTGTCCGTGTGATGATCAGGTCTGACTGTAAACAGAGGGAATCCCCCGCTCCCCCCCTCCTTGGCTCGAACCGGAAGTGCTGTCGATCCGTGGCATAAGAGACAGTCCAGGCTCGAGGGCGGGGGAAAATGCGACCTGTACAGTCCAAAAGTTTTGTACTGATGGGACATAAACTACGGCCGCTAGCGGCGGATAGTTATAATTAGATTCAATGGAAAAGCATGGGAAAAGCCCCCAGGCGGCGCCGAGCGGGGAAACCGGAAGTACGTCACTCACAATCAGAAAACGTTTTTTGAAACAAACAAAACAATCATTACTCATAAAATATTTATCCTACACAACTAAAAACATATATGCATGCATTTCGAAATATTTTTATTTTATTATTTCACTTTTATAAAAAAAAAAAAAAAAAATCTTCAAATGGTGAAGAAGAAAAGCTGCAGTTCCAAGGAGGAGCGGCGCCCCTAGCGCCCTCTAGTGGCGGCCGCCACTGAATTTCACGGATTCTTTCTTTTTCAGTTTACCCAATATTTCTGTGATCTTTATGATGGATAAATAAATAAAGCCATTAAGTGACAGAGACGTTAACTTAGTTTGATATGTCAAAGACACTATCATTTATTTAAAATAAATCAACTAAATTAACACCATTACACTTGATTGACATGATTTCACTTTCTTTCAATTTAACACGTCAGCACAGTTAAATTTAACACAACAGACTTCAATACTGGATGTTAAACATATTTAGTCTGAGGGCTCTTTAGCTTAAAAATAGTTACCAGCTTAGAAATTGAGGGAAAAGGATAGGAGGAAAGATGGAGAGATGGTTTACAGGAAATTGTCTTGAGCATGTTACCAGAAGTGACACTTCTCATCAGATTTCTGCTGAAATCCAGGTACGTTTGTAAACAGCTCTTTACCTTCGACGACGAGTCTGATAAAGAAATGACACCAGCCTTTCAGATGCACAGAGTCCTTCAGGCCCAGTTCGTCCGAGCTGGTTCTAGTTTACGTTTTCAACGTCTCCTGGGTTCCGCTTGGTCATCAGAAAATGCGTCAGCTCCTGGCCTCTGACTTCAAGATAAACTTATTCCAGGAAGGAATAAACAAAGTTTGAGCTTACGCTCGTTCGGAGTGGACTCATAACAAACGTGTTATTAGTCCTTAACTGAATGACTGTCCTTAGCGTGTGACTGAGTTCATCCAGCTACTTTGGGACGACCTCACATCTTGAAGTTCCCAGCAAAACTCATCCGTTCCAGCAAGAGCTTAGAACTTAATAGAAGGATCATGAGAGGAGTGAGACTTGTGTCTTTTTCATTGGTCCGTGGAAGCAGTTGCCGTTATCACGATTCAAGGTGAAATTAGAGCAGAGAGAAATTGTTTAGGAAAGACAGAGCGTGCTGGAGACATTCTCACAAAAACAACAGATTAACTGTCTTCTGACTTTCTAAACAAAACGGCCGGGTCTCTCTGACCCGAGTCTTCAACTTTCACACAGCAGTGAACACAGTTTAACTCTTACAGAATAACACAGCTTAAAAGCACACATCATGAAAATGACAAAAGTTATTCTTTTGATCACATCAGCCTAAAATCAAAGATAGAAATAGTCTCTTTTGGTGACTATGTTCTCAGATTACAACTAATGGAATAATTTGTAGTAAATGTCTTGCTTTACTGAGAGGTCAGTAAAGGTCATCTCTGGAACAGTTCAAAAATACACAGGTGTATCAAAGTGGACATGGTCATGCCCACTACAAAATCATAAAACTTGAGTAATTTCAGTTGATGAAATAAAATACTTGAAGGATGACAATAATCTTTTCTTGAGATAATTCGTACAGCTCTTTTTTGTAAAATAAAGATAGATTTGGTTGCAGTTTTACAAGCTGTACCCCAGACACCAATACAATAAATTAAATTTGGCACAACAATTGTATTATACAGTAAACACAAAGCCTTGTCTGTCAGTAAGTCCCTCGTTTTATATAGTACTGCCATGGACTTAGACATTTTAGTTCTTACAAAATTTATATGTTTTTTCCATGACAATTTATCATCGATAATCACACCCAAAAACTTTACTTCATTCACTCTTTGTATCTCCACACCATCAATCTTGAAAAGAAAATCCATAGACTTTTTTTTACTAAATATCATATAATTAGTTTTTTCCACGTTCAGTGATAACTTGTTTAATTTAAACCAAGTTTGAATTTTGTCAAACTCCATCTTCATTAATTCAAACGTCTGATTCAAGTCTCTACCCGAGCATAAAAAAGTAGTGTCATCTGCAAATAAAACACACCTTAGAATCCCAGACACCTTAATTAAATCATTTACATATAAAATAAACAACTTAGGGCCAAGCACTGAACCTTGTGGTACTCCACACGAAATACTGCATAGTTGAGATCTCACATCATCAATTTGTACAAACTGTTTTCTGCCCTTCAAATAACTAGATATCCACTGTATGGCTAGACCTCTAATACCGTACTGTTGCAATTTTTCAAGTAAAATGGTGTGGTCAATGGTGTCAAAAGCCTTTCTCAAATCAACAAACAGACCCATACAATACTGCTTATCATCTATTGCTGAAGTAACCTCTTCTATCAGTTCCATAAGAGCCAAACTTGTCGAATTATTTGATCTAAAACCATACTGACTATTACTCAAGATATTGTTTTTATCAAGAAACTTGTCCAATCTGGACACAAATAATTTTTCAAGGATTTTTGAAAACTGTGGCAACAAAGAAACAGGTCTATAATTATTAAATAAACATTTCTCCCCATTTTTAAAAATTGGAACCACCTTTGCAATTTTCATTTTTTCAGGGAATATACCTTTAGAAAGTGATAAATTACAGATGTGTGTAAATGGCTCTATAATATGACTTATTATCTCCTTCACAACCATCATATCCAAATCATCACAGTCTTTAGATCTTTTATCAGTAAATTGTCCAACAACCTTCATTATTTCTTCTTTAGTGGTTCCATTTAGAAACATACTGTTTACACAAACACTAATTAAATAACTCACGTTTTCATCTATTTTAGGAATTGAGGTTGCAAGATTAGATCCCACATTTACAAAATAATTATTGAAACCATTTACAATTTTTTACAAACCGGATTCCAAAAAATTTGGGACACTAAACAAATTGTGAATAAAAACTGAATGCAATGATGATGGCAAATGTGAATATTTTATTTGTAATAGAACATAGATGACAGATCAAAAGTTTAATCTGAGTAAATGTAACATTTTAAGGAAAAATATGTTGATTCAAAATTTCACAGTGTCAACAAATCCCAAAAAAGTTGGGACAAGTAGCAATAAGTGGCTGGAAAAAGGAAATTGAGCATATAACGAACAGCTGGAAGACCAATTAACACTAATTAGGTCAATTGACAATAACGAGCTTCTCAGAGTGTCAGTGTCTCTCAGAAGCCAAGATGGTAAGAGGATCACCAATTCCACCATTGTTGCACAGAAAGATAGTGCAGCAATACCAGAATGGTGTTACCCAGCATAAAATAGCAAAGACTTTTAAGTTATCATCATCAACCGTGCATAACATCATCAAAAGATTCAGAGAATCTGGAACAATCGCTGTGCGTAAGGGTCAAGGCCGTAAAACTCTACTGGATGCTCGTGATCTCCGGGCCCTTAAACGTCACTGCACCTCAAACAGGAATGCCACTGTCAAGGAAATAACAGAATGGGCTCAGGAATACATCCAGAAAGCATTGTCAGTGAACACAATCCACCGTTGCAGCTGAAACTCTACAGTGCAAAGCGGAAGCCATTTCTAAGCAAGCTCCACAAGCCTGCACTGGGCCAGGGGTCATTTAAAATAGAGTGTAGCAAAATGGAAGACTGTTCTGTGGTCAGATGAGTCACAATTTGAAGTTCTTTATGGAACAATGGGACGCCATGTCATCCAGACCAGAGAGGACAAGGATAGCCCAAGTTGTTATCAATGCTCTGTTCAGAAGCCTGCATCACTGATGGTATGGGGTTGCATGAGCGCTTGTGGCATGGGCAGCTTGCATGTCTGGAAAGGCACCATTAATGCAGAGAACTATGTTCAGGTTCTAGAACAACATATGCTCCCATCTAGACGTCATCTCTTTCAGGGAAGACCCTGCATTTTTCAACAAGATAATGCCAGACCACATTCTGCAGCAATCACAACATCATGGCTACGTAGGAGAAGGATCCGGTACTGAAATGTCCAGCCTGCAGTCCAGATCTTTCACCTATAGAGAACATTTGGTGCATCATAAAGAGGAAGGTGCGACAAAGAAGGCCCAAGACGATTGAACAGTTAGAGGCCTGTATTAGACATGAATGGGAGAGCATTCCTATTTCTAAACTTGAGAAACTGGTCTCCTCTGTCCCCAGACGTCTGTTGAGTGTTGTAAGAAGGGGGGATGCCACACAGTGGTAAAAATGGACTTGTCCCAACTTTTTGGGGATTTGTTGACGCCATGAAATTTTGAAACAACATATTTTCCCCTTAAAATTAAACATTCTCTCAGTTTAAACTTTTGATCTGTGATTTGTGTTCTATTCTGAATAAAATATTAGATGTTGGCACCTCCACATCATTGCATTCAGTTTCACATCCATCCATTTTCTTCCGCTTATCCGGGGTCGGGTCGCGGGGGTAGCAGCCTAAGTAGGGAGGCCCAGACTTCCCTCTCCCCAGCCACTTGGAGCAGCTCCTCTGGGGGAATCCCAAGGCGTTCCCAGGCCAGCCGAGAAACATAGTCCCTCCAGCGTGTCCTGGGTCTTCCTCTGGGTCTCCTCCCGGTGGGACATGCCCGGAACACCTCACCAGGGAGGCGTCCAGGAGGCATCCTAACCAGATGCCCGAGCCACCTCAACTGGCTCCTCTCGATGTGGAGAAGCAGCGGCTCTACTCCGAGTCCCTCCCGGATGACTGAGCTTCTCACCCTATCTCTAAGGGAGAGTCCAGCCACCCTGCGGAGAAAACTCATTTCAGCCGCTTGTATCCGAGATCTTGTTCTTTCGGTCATAACCCAGAGCTCATGACCATAGATGAGGGTGGGAACGTAGATCGATTGGTAAATTGAGAGCTTTGCCTTTTGACTCAGCTCTCTCTTCACCACGACAGACCGGTACAGCGCCCGCTTCACTGCGGACGCTGCACCTATCCGCCTATCGATCTCACGCTCCAGTTTTCCCTCATTCGTGAACAAGACCCCGAGATACTTAAACTCCTCCACTTGGGGCAGGACCTCCTCCCCGACCCGGAGAGTCGGGGAGGAGCATTCAGTTTTTTATTCACAATTTGTTTAGTGTCCCAACTTTTTTGGAATCCGGTTTGTAATAGTTGGCAGTGTGTCAGTAAAAGTATGGCATGGATGGGACACATGGGACCCTGTTATAAGACTTAATTGTGAGATCCATTTTTTTAAAGAACTCTGGATCCAGTGAGATGTGGCCCATGCCATATTTTTCGACAGACTGCCAACAATCCTGTTTAAAATAGCAGAAACCTATTACATACCTTTAATTCAGCTTTGATGCAGTGTGATTCAGTACACGTACGTGGCTTGATGCAAATAAGAAAAAGGGATCTTTTGCAATTGAATGAGACTAATGCTGTTTTATTCTCTTTAGATATTTTATATTGTAGAATTTTGAGATTGCAAAATGTAAAGTTAAGTACAAATTGAATAAATTATTATCATGATGAATAATATGAAAAATTACCTTTCATAAATAACCTTTCTTCAATTCAGTGAGACTAATGATTATATAAAAAATGAATAAATAACTTTTGTTTTCTCAAAATTGCAGTATTTTTATCACGCTGCACATAAAACAAATCAAACTTAAAGCATTATTTCAAAGAACTATCAGTCTCACTCACCGTTAGTCAAATGTTACTCCTACTAAAAGTTTTTTTAAAATAAATCTTTATTAAAGCAAATGCCAATACAACAAATGAATGGAGTATACAGAAGAACACAACACTTATATGAACAAACAACCAGGGGTGTGAGTTTTAAACAAATATTTGCAAAGATTTACAGATAGAACTTGTCCTAAGAGGGCCTTTTTGTTCTGTTATTAATAATAATAATAATAATTGTCTAATCTTGTCATCTGCGTATGTTTCCCATACACAGACGAAATTCGTCTCTGCATTTAACCCAACCACCTACCAGGCGGTGCAGTGAGCAGCCATAGAAGGCGCTCGGGGAGCTGGAGAAATAGGTGTGCACTCATAGACACCCCAATTAACTTTAAATAACTAACTTTAAAAGAGCTGTGAGAATTATTACAAGAAAGCCCTACTGTCATCCGTCAAATATATAATTTCAACAACTTAAGTTGCTGAAGTTTTATGATTTAGTGGACTATTTTGTTGGTAATGTATAGAGCCCATAATAATGTACTGCCTTCTAATGTTCAAATTAATTTTGTTAAGAGGACGAGCTGTCTTAAGGGAACTGAGATTTTTTTTTAAACTCAGTACATGTATAGAACAAGTTTAAAGGGACGGTCTGTTTCAATACGAGTTGATTTGTGGAACGGTTTAGGAAATTAAGTTAAATCTGCAAAATCAGTGCTTGTGTTTAAAAAAATGATCAAAACTAAATTGTTAACAAAATACTAAAAATGTATTTAAATTGTTTATTGTACTAGAAATTTTTACAATTGTAATGAGTTAC
>JBBPBX010004228.1:63041-77908 GCA_038048925.1 Garcialebias charrua | reverse complement strand
TAAAACTAACGACTCACCGTCGAGTGGTCGACACAAAACACACAATAAAATCCTCCGGCCGCGTTAATTTGGCTTGAAACAGCGGGGTTCTCTGCGGATTTATCCAAGAAACCCAGCACAATCAGCTAGCCACAGAATTAGCCTCAGAGTTCACCTCTGACCCGGAAGATGTCAAGATGGAATAGTCCATTTTTTAGTAGGGGGATACAGAAATAGATATAGATAATAGATTTTAATACACAAAATAATTCTTAGATAATTAATTATACCCTTTTTAATTCTGCCATTTTTAACTTTCGTTTTGAACGACCGGTTTCTGATACTGAGTTCTGAAGTCCACGCCCTTCAACGATCTGTTTACGCCCTCTGCACAGCCAGTATCTGTAATGTGTTGTTGTTTTAAAATTAGCTCTTTTTTTATTACTCATTTGACTTACTGTTAGTGTTAGCTTAAGATAACTTACCGAAACCCGTCTGAGCGCGCCGCAATTTGCTGCTCCTTTTAGCATGAGACCACCCGAATCCGATGCTAATGTTAGCTTGTTCCTCTTCCGGTGTTCGCCAGCTCCGCTCGTTGCACGCGGAGATTTTGGGAGTTATCGCTGTTCCAGTCAAGACAACACAAAGTTCACCAAGTGTCTCCCGTAAATTAATCCGTAAGGAGAAGGTCCTCGCTGCTGCGAGGCTGCTGCGAGGCTGTACAGTTGAAGCTCCGCTCCATCGCGCCAGAAGAGGGTCCCGTTGCCGCCGGTCCCTACGCCGGGGGTCTGCTCGTTTAATTTTTGCCGGCTGCGCGTTGGGAGCGATCGCAAATACACTAAAAATTGAACTAAAACATAAAAATAACAATTATACTTTATTTATAAAGCCATTTAAAAAACCACAGCTGCAACAAAGTGCTGTACACATGAAATTAATAACATATAAACAAAAGATGAGATGAAATCATGAAAAACAACAGTCATGTGTTTAATACAGAAGTGGGTTGAGCCTAACATGGGGTTGCTAGGTGAGGGGCTGGACTCAGGTTGGGGTGGGTTGTCCTCTCTCGCTTTTGACGTCACAAGCGAGATTGACTTCCAGTTTATTTCAAAAACGAAACCTATATTATCACAGTAAAATAAATCTACTTAGAGTAAATAAACCACTGGGTGCATTTTTTTGGCCTTTGGACTGTTGTCAAGTGTGTATGTGTTAAAAAATAAAATATAATTCTTCTTTCTGTTCCCTTTTCATTCAGTGTTTTTCTTTTTGATGAATTTGCTTTTTTTATTCTAAATGAATGAATAAATGAATTAAATTAAATAAAAGCTCTAATGAATTTTTTTTCAGTCAACCTTTACTTTTAGTTAAATTTTATTAATCGATAAACACCCCTAATATATATATATATATATATATATATATATACACACACACACAGGGGCGGCCGGCCAATAGGGGGCGCTAGAGGCCACCCCACTGGAACATCTGGAGCTATTAACCATTTTCCATTGAAGACTTTAAAAAAAATTAAAATATAAATAAAATTTAAATATTTTGAAATATATGCATATATGTTTAGTTGTGTAGGATCAATATTTTATGAGTAATGATGAATTAGTTTGTTTCAAAAAACGTTTTGATTGGTGACATTTCCTGTTCTGAGGGTGCATGAATCTTATCCAATAGACTCGTTATAAATGGTGCATGCGCAGTTATTCCACGACATTACAAAATAATGGGAAGATGCTGGGCGCAGTTTTTAGCGCTCTGGACATGTCCAACGTGAGCTCATCTACCGATCATGTGCTTCCTTTTTTTTGTCTGGGAAAGGTGCCGTGCAGTGAGTGACTCAAGCAGTTGGCTCAGGTAGGTTTTAAATAATTGAAAGCCCTTTTATCTAATGTCTATTTGCCATTTCTGACTGATATGTCTCTCAACTTAGTATCCCGTTTGTGAAAAAAGCCTTCAGCCGACTTATTCGAAAAGTTTCAACAGGTGAGTTTGTTTTTGGAGCTATAGTCTCCAGGTTTTATTGTATTGGACTCTTATGGCTACATTAATTAGTAAAAAATGAACAATAATTTTATATACTAAATGTTACTGGTGGCGTTTTACTATTTCTTAACACTGTATTGATCTGGAGAATGGAAACAAAGCCTCTTGCAAGTAGAAATGCAGAAATGTTTTTATCTCACTTATTTTCCTTTATATATTATTTAATTTATATATACTGTATATTTGTTCGTTCTTTTTGTTTTAGTGAGTCAAATTGATTCTACTCATCCTGAGCATAAAATTGTTCTGTTGACCTTGTAGAATTTTTCGTTTGAGATATAGCCATAGCCCCCCCGGTGGACATTTATGGAGCCACCGTGTGTGTGTACATAATCTTCCAACTAAATAACCAGGTTGTTTACTAAACCAGGTTTATAAATACAAAATTAACTTTAAGTCTATTTAACAGAAAAAGAGAAAGCATGATTAACTGAGGATTGAGGGATTTGATTTTAGAAGCTTGTTTAAACTGTTCAGGATCTCGTGCTTATTTGACACAGGAATAGAGTTAGAGAAGTTGTGATGGGATGGTAGCTAGTTCAGGAGTAAACCAGGAGCTGTCGCATCCCATTATGCTGAACTGGCAGAAAGGACCGTGCCATTAAGAAACGGGTCTAAGATTCCAGTATTGTAAAAAGAGTTTTTAATTTAATCGTCGTTGTGGTGGGCCTCGTCGCCTGCGGTCACGTTGTGGTGGGCCTCGTCGCCTGCGGTCACGTTGTGGTGGGCCTCGTCGCCTGCGGTCACGTTGTGGTGGGCCTCGTCGCCTGCGGTCACGTTGTGGTGGGCCTCGTCGCCTGCGGTCACGTTGTGGTGGGCCTCGTCGCCTGCGGTCACGTTGTGGTGGGCCTCGTCGCCTGCGGTCACGTTGTGGTGGGCCTCGTCGCCTGCGGTCACGTTGTGGTGGGCCTCGTCGCCTGCGGTCACGTTGTGGTGGGCCTCGTCGCCTGCGGTCACGTTGTGGTGGGCCTCGTCGCCTGCGGTCACGTTGTGGTGGGCCTCGTCGCCTGCGGTCACGTTGTGGTGGGCCTCGTCGCCTGCGGTCACGTTGTGGTGGGCCTCGTCGCCTGCGGTCACGTTGTGGTGGGCCTCGTCGCCTGCGGTCACGTTGTGGTGGGCCTCGTCGCCTGCGGTCACGTTGTGGTGGGCCTCGTCGCCTGCGGTCACGTTGTGGTGGGCCTCGTCGCCTGCGGTCACGTTGTGGTGGGCCTCGTCGCCTGCGGTCACGTTGTGGTGGGCCTCGTCGCCTGCGGTCACGTTGTGGTGGGCCTCGTCGCCTGCGGTCACGTTGTGGTGGGCCTCGTCGCCTGCGGTCACGTTGTGGTGGGCCTCGTCGCCTGCGGTCACGTTGTGGTGGGCCTCGTCGCCTGCGGTCACGTTGTGGTGGGCCTCGTCGCCTGCGGTCACGTTGTGGTGGGCCTCGTCGCCTGCGGTCACGTTGTGGTGGGCCTCGTCGCCTGCGGTCACGTTGTGGTGGGCCTCGTCGCCTGCGGTCACGTTGTGGTGGGCCTCGTCGCCTGCGGTCACGTTGTGGTGGGCCTCGTCGCCTGCGGTCACGTTGTGGTGGGCCTCGTCGCCTGCGGTCACGTTGTGGTGGGCCTCGTCGCCTGCGGTCACGTTGTGGTGGGCCTCGTCGCCTGCGGTCACGTTGTGGTGGGCCTCGTCGCCTGCGGTCACGTTGTGGTGGGCCTCGTCGCCTGCGGTCACGTTGTGGTGGGCCTCGTCGCCTGCGGTCACGTTGTGGTGGGCCTCGTCGCCTGCGGTCACGTTGTGGTGGGCCTCGTCGCCTGCGGTCACGTTGTGGTGGGCCTCGTCGCCTGCGGTCACGTTGTGGTGGGCCTCGTCGCCTGCGGTCACGTTGTGGTGGGCCTCGTCGCCTGCGGTCACGTTGTGGTGGGCCTCGTCGCCTGCGGTCACGTTGTGGTGGGCCTCGTCGCCTGCGGTCACGTTGTGGTGGGCCTCGTCGCCTGCGGTCACGTTGTGGTGGGCCTCGTCGCCTGCGGTCACGTTGTGGTGGGCCTCGTCGCCTGCGGTCACGTTGTGGTGGGCCTCGTCGCCTGCGGTCACGTTGTGGTGGGCCTCGTCGCCTGCGGTCACGTTGTGGTGGGCCTCGTCGCCTGCGGTCACGTTGTGGTGGGCCTCGTCGCCTGCGGTCACGTTGTGGTGGGCCTCGTCGCCTGCGGTCACGTTGTGGTGGGCCTCGTCGCCTGCGGTCACGTTGTGGTGGGCCTCGTCGCCTGCGGTCACGTTGTGGTGGGCCTCGTCGCCTGCGGTCACGTTGTGGTGGGCCTCGTCGCCTGCGGTCACGTTGTGGTGGGCCTCGTCGCCTGCGGTCACGTTGTGGTGGGCCTCGTCGCCTGCGGTCACGTTGTGGTGGGCCTCGTCGCCTGCGGTCACGTTGTGGTGGGCCTCGTCGCCTGCGGTCACGTTGTGGTGGGCCTCGTCGCCTGCGGTCACGTTGTGGTGGGCCTCGTCGCCTGCGGTCACGTTGTGGTGGGCCTCGTCGCCTGCGGTCACGTTGTGGTGGGCCTCGTCGCCTGCGGTCACGTTGTGGTGGGCCTCGTCGCCTGCGGTCACGTTGTGGTGGGCCTCGTCGCCTGCGGTCACGTTGTGGTGGGCCTCGTCGCCTGCGGTCACGTTGTGGTGGGCCTCGTCGCCTGCGGTCACGTTGTGGTGGGCCTCGTCGCCTGCGGTCACGTTGTGGTGGGCCTCGTCGCCTGCGGTCACGTTGTGGTGGGCCTCGTCGCCTGCGGTCACGTTGTGGTGGGCCTCGTCGCCTGCGGTCACGTTGTGGTGGGCCTCGTCGCCTGCGGTCACGTTGTGGTGGGCCTCGTCGCCTGCGGTCACGTTGTGGTGGGCCTCGTCGCCTGCGGTCACGTTGTGGTGGGCCTCGTCGCCTGCGGTCACGTTGTGGTGGGCCTCGTCGCCTGCGGTCACGTTGTGGTGGGCCTCGTCGCCTGCGGTCACGTTGTGGTGGGCCTCGTCGCCTGCGGTCACGTTGTGGTGGGCCTCGTCGCCTGCGGTCACGTTGTGGTGGGCCTCGTCGCCTGCGGTCACGTTGTGGTGGGCCTCGTCGCCTGCGGTCACGTTGTGGTGGGCCTCGTCGCCTGCGGTCACGTTGTGGTGGGCCTCGTCGCCTGCGGTCACGTTGTGGTGGGCCTCGTCGCCTGCGGTCACGTTGTGGTGGGCCTCGTCGCCTGCGGTCACGTTGTGGTGGGCCTCGTCGCCTGCGGTCACGTTGTGGTGGGCCTCGTCGCCTGCGGTCACGTTGTGGTGGGCCTCGTCGCCTGCGGTCACGTTGTGGTGGGCCTCGTCGCCTGCGGTCACGTTGTGGTGGGCCTCGTCGCCTGCGGTCACGTTGTGGTGGGCCTCGTCGCCTGCGGTCACGTTGTGGTGGGCCTCGTCGCCTGCGGTCACGTTGTGGTGGGCCTCGTCGCCTGCGGTCACGTTGTGGTGGGCCTCGTCGCCTGCGGTCACGTTGTGGTGGGCCTCGTCGCCTGCGGTCACGTTGTGGTGGGCCTCGTCGCCTGCGGTCACGTTGTGGTGGGCCTCGTCGCCTGCGGTCACGTTGTGGTGGGCCTCGTCGCCTGCGGTCACGTTGTGGTGGGCCTCGTCGCCTGCGGTCACGTTGTGGTGGGCCTCGTCGCCTGCGGTCACGTTGTGGTGGGCCTCGTCGCCTGCGGTCACGTTGTGGTGGGCCTCGTCGCCTGCGGTCACGTTGTGGTGGGCCTCGTCGCCTGCGGTCACGTTGTGGTGGGCCTCGTCGCCAATCTCCACTTCTTTGGATTCTATTTACAGAGAAATTTCAGTAGAACCACATGTTCTTGCTTTTGCTTATTATTTTAATCTACCAATTTAACATTTTCTATTATAGTTTAAATGCTCTAAGTTTGGTTCAAATTATTATTTTTGAACAATATTTCAGAGTTTTACCTTTAGCTAGTTTGCTCAACTTTGAGTCCATAGCCTGGAGTATTGCAGTGCCAAGTTTTGGAGTTTGATCGTTGGGTGCCATAACTGCATGAACAGAGAAATGGCTTAGTTTCAAGCAGTAATACACTTAAGACATTATACACAGAGAAGAAAAAAAAAACATACATACCTTCTTTCTGATCAGCCCATTCATGTTCAGCATCAATTGGCAAACATGAGCCTGTGGACAAAGTAACTTACTCAGAAACTTTCGCATTTTAGAAATCAAGTTAGTGTAAAGCCAGTTACTACTATTCTGTGTTGGTTAAGAAAAAGCCAATTTTAAAATCATCAAGTGTCTCAAAAATCATTGAATCATTAAAAATTTCTGGGCAAGTACAAGTTTCTAAATTATTAAAAGAAATCTCTAAACAAATGTTCAATATTTTTTCATCCTCATTTTACACACAAGTCCAAACTTTACCAACTAAATTTAACTACACAATTTAAAGGGAACCAAATACAAACCTTTGTTAAGACACACTGCCACTAGAGAAATTACTACAAACCAACTGCCTCCCATGGTTCTTGACACTAACTGAGAAAGGGACATGTGAGGTTTAAAACCCCTTTTCTGTCAATTTTACAGCTGTAGCTCATCAGCTTTGATTTGTTCTCTTTTCAGAAATGTCTTCTTCTTCAGACTTCTTTAGCTGTTGTCAAACAACAAATTGGTGCATTAACACCACCAAGTGGTAAAAACTGAGAACTGGAGTGATGCAAATATATAAATAAATAAAACAACATAAGATATAAAGGCGCTATAAGTACAGTCAATCATACAAAATATATGTTTTATATAATGCACTAAATCTGTATGTTTTTTCCCCTATAATTATTCAAAAGGATGTAACGTCACTTTCATTTTATTGAGACTGTCAATCCATTGAATGTTTTTCCATGTATTTTTTTGCAAGTACTGCAGATTTAAATATGGTCTATAGTCTCATATTTGCCACAGAAGTCACATTTACCTGTAGTGTCTATAACTGAAATGTGATATCAAGGTTCATGTTTCTTTATTGTCATTCGCATCACATGTGGTGCATGAGGTGCCAAAATTGTGTACTCAAGGTCCCAGCTACACCCAAAAATAGCAAAAGTATAAAGTATAAAAAGAATCAGTATACAAGGATCTAAGATATATGCTAAACATTAATACTGTAATATAATTATTAGTATAATAAGCTGGTTGAAGCAGATGTCCATTTGTCCTGAGCCTAGTTGTGCTCAAGATTTCTTTCTCATGAGGGAGTTGTTCCTTTCCACTGTTGTTCCACTTGTTTTTTTGTACTGAATGTTTTTTAATTTTCCACTGTTGTCTTCATGCTTGCTAAAGATGAGAGTTCTGTGATGGAGCTAAATTCAAAGCAGTCTGCTCCTCAGATGAATAATGTTAAATTATTATTTTTATATATGAATGTTTCTGTTCGTGCCCTGATGATTTCTGTTGTGACTTGGCGCTATATGAATAAAATTAGTTGAATTGAATAATAAGGTGGATTAAACAGCAGCCTGAACATGAGCCTGTTGTTAGCAGATGGGTATGAATACAGCAGTTTAAGGTAAGAAATCAGCAGCATAGATAATCAGCAGCACAGAAAAAGTGACAATCCCAATAATAAACACTACGATTACAATAGGCCTTCACAACACCAGGGGCAACTCCAGAGTGGAAGAGTGTCCAACCCCTCTCAAGGAAACTGGTTCCAGAGCCAGAGCCATG
This sequence comes from Garcialebias charrua, assembly GCA_038048925.1. NCBI lineage: Eukaryota > Metazoa > Chordata > Actinopteri > Cyprinodontiformes > Rivulidae > Garcialebias > Garcialebias charrua. Next base: position 70,170 of record JBBPBX010004228.1, on the reverse strand, counting down.
CGTCAAGGTGAGTCCGACTATTTCTAACTGGAACCTCTCAACCTCACACACCAGCTCAGACTCCTTCCTCACCAGAGAGGTGACATTCAACATCCCAAGAGCCAGGTCCTGTAGTTGAGGATCAGACCGCCAAGGTCCCTGCCCCCGGCCACCACCCATCCCACATTGCACCCAACACCTTTGGCCCCTCCCATAGATGGTGAGCCCATGGGAAGAGGGACTCATATCTCCTTTTCGGGCTGTGCCCGGCCAAGCTCCATGGGTGAAGGCCCAGCCACCAGGTGCTTGCCAGCATGCCCCACCTTCGGGCCTAGCTCCAGAGTGGGGTCCCGCCCGGTGACCCGCGTCCAGGCGAGTGGAAATTGTTTCCATTAATATGATGTTTGTAAAAAATATAATGAGTTATGTCATTGAGCCGTTTGTACACATCTGTAATCTGTCATTCAAATCAGAAATATTTCCAAATAATATGAAAACAGAGAAAGTGGTTCCACTTTTTTAAAATGGAGATAGAAGTGACTTTAATAATCACAGACCAATATCACCGTTGCCACAATTTTCAAAGATTTTGGAGAAATTATTTGAGATCAGATTGGATCGATTCATTGATAAACAAAACACACTAAGTAACAGTCAAATATGGATTTGGTAGGTAAAACAATCAGCGACTCGTTACCTTTGATGGTCTGCCAAGAACGGATAGGTCCTTGACGTCCGAGTAGGTCAGTCCGTTTACCATCAGCGATTCCTGAATGTCCGCCTCATCGATTAAAGATGCAAGCATTTCTGGTTCTTGTTTCCAAGATAAAATTTTCCAGAAAGGAGAGTCATTAAGAACTTGGAGCGTTTTAGCTCTATTGAATTCATGGCAGCATGCCATAAATTCTCAGCTGATAAACCAGTCTTTGACTCGTGACTGCAGTTTATCTTTCATTCAACCTTTATTTAGTCAGGTAAATCTTTTGAACCTCATGGACTCATTTACGAAAGCGACCTGCTAAAACTAAAGAACAATGAACAGCAGTGGTAGAATTTCCTTAAACAATAAACAATAAACAAACAAACAATAAACAATAGAAAACAAAAGAGAGAAAAAAACAAAAGAAAGTTTTTTAACAAAGTATCAAAAAACTAGCAAAACATTATAAGGTAGACGTATAAAATCAAAGACAGGAACAAATCTGCATTGGTTTTTGCCAGGATTCCAACAGATTCTGAAAACCATTTAGAGAAGTCAAGGTCGAGAGCTTCAGATCTTTTTGTAAGATATTCCATGAAGCAGGAGCGGAGTAGGAGAAGGCCCTTTTTCCAAGTTCAGTCCTCACTGACGGAACACTGCAGGTAATCATGTCCTGAGAGCGCACACTGTAGCTGCACTCACGCAAAGACATGTAGGAGGAGATGTATGAGGGCAGCAGACCAAGAAGTGATTTAAAGATGAAAATGTACCAGTGGAAGAGTCTGCGTGAGTTAATGATGTCCAGTTAACCAGTGAATACAGGGTGCAGTGGTGGGTACGATAATCACAGCCAGTTATGAATCTTAGTGCACCATGATAGACAACATCCAACATCCGCAGGGTGCTTGTAGGAGCATTCATGTAGAGAATGTCACAATTGGGCAGCACGGTGGCACAACTGGTAGAGCTGCTGCCTCTCAGCGAGAAGGTTGCCGGTTCAAATCCCGGTCCGGGGCCTTTCTGGGTGGAGTTTGCATGTTCTCCCCGTGCATGCGTGGGTTTCCTCCGGGTACTCCGGTTTCCTCCCACAGACCAAAAAACATGCTTGTTAGGCTGATTGGTGACTCTAAATTGACCCTAGGTGTGAGTGTGAGAGTGGATGGTTGTTTGGTGTGAGTGAGACAGGTCCCTCTTGTAAATGAGTCCCCGTGACTCAACGAGGCTAGCCTGTATAAATAAAGGTTGAATGAATGAATGAATGTAATCAATGGAGGGAAGGAAAGTCACAGATACAAGGCGTTTCCTAACATTCAGTGTTAGACATGATCTGTTTCTGAAAAAGAAACCCAGTTTAACTTTCAGTTTCTTCACTAGGTTTTCCACGTGGAGTTTAAAAGAGAGATGTGAATCGATCAGGATACCCAGATATTTATAGGAATCAACAAACTCAATAGGGACACCATTTGAAGATAAAATCAGAGGAGGATCTGCTGGAACCGCCTTCCTATTTGAAAAAAACATCCCTTTTGTTTTATCAGCATTTAGGACAAGTTTGAGACGGAACAAATCTGACTGGATGATGTCAAAAGCGGATTGCAGTAACTGGAAAGCCTTAGCAACTGTTTTAGCTCGGCAGTAAACAACTGTATCATCAGCATAGAAATGTAAGGATGCATCAGGGATGCAGTGACCTACATTAGCTATGTAGATTGTAAAGAGAGTGGGTCCTAAAACTGAGCCTTGTGGTACACCATTTTTAACTGTTAAATAGCTGGAAGAAGTACCGTTATGTTGAACACATTGCCTCCGATTGGAAAGATAGTTAGAAAACCAACCGATGGTGTGATCAGAGAAACCGATTTCTGAGAGCTTATGACACAGGATGTTATGATCCACAGTGTCAAAAGCTTTAGACAGGTCTAAGAAAAGTGCAGCACAATAGTCCTTAGCATCCAATGCTTCAACAACATCATTCAGAACCTTCAGAGAAGCAGTTGTTGTGCTGTGTTTTTTCCTGAAACCAGATTGATGAAGAGGTAAGATGTTAAATGAGTCCAGATAATTTTTGATCTGAGAGTTTATCAGTTTTTCTAGAACCTTGGCTAAGATGCAGAGTTTAGAGATCGGTCGATAATTGTTCAGTGAGGTGGGGTCACCTCCCTTCAGCAAAGGAAGAACAAAGGCTGTTTTCCAAGCATCCGGAATGGTGTTTTGGCTTATGGACAGATTAAAGATGTGGGTCACAGGGACTGTGATGATATGAGCAGCCAGCCTTAAGAAATAAGGTGGAAGTTCATCTGGACCTGCAGATTTTTTTGGATCAAGATCATTTAACAGTTTATTTACCTCACTGACTGAGAACGGAGAAAAAGAGAAGGTGTGATTAACAGATGGTTGACTTGTAGGAGGGATTTGATTTGTAGAAGTTTGATTATTAGATAAAGTGGCTGATTTTCCGTTTGTAACTGTGTCAAATAATGAACTAGAAGCAACAAAATGTTTATTGAAACAGTTCAGGATCTCGTGCTTATTTGACACAGGAACAGAGTCAACAAGAAATTGTGATGGGAGGTCAGATGATTGGGGGGTGCCTGAGAGAGATTTAATGGTTTTCCAGAATTTTTTAGGATCATTTAGATTTTTGGAGGTCTGAGATAAGAAGTAGTTACGTTTTGCGGCTTTAATGGCAGTTGTGCATTTATTCCTTAGCTGCCGAAATTTCAACCAATCAGTGTCTGAGTGTGATTTTCTTGCTGCGGCCCAAAGATGATCTCTCCAGTGCAGGAGATCAGCTAATTCAGGAGTAAACCAGGGGCTGTCTCGGCCCTTTATCCTGAACTGCCGGAAAGGAGCGTGTTTGTTTACAAAGTAAATGAAACTATTATGAAAATAGTTCCAAGCGGTGTTCACGTCATTGATTTGTAGGATACGTTGCCAGTCAAAGTGTGATAGATCCCAAAGGAATGACTGTTCACTGAAACGTTTCAAATCCCTTTTTTGGATTATTCTGGGCTTAGCAGGTGGAAGTTTAGTAGATCTAAGAGCTGCTATTACGGAATGATCACTCAAAACGTTAGCAAATACACCTATACCAGGAAATTTGTGAGGTGCATTTGTGAAAAACAGATCTAAGGTGGAAGATTTTTCGGGACATTTTATGTTTGGTCTGGTGGGAGAATCGATAAGTTGTGTTAGATTGAGAGATAGGCAACATTCCTTGAATTTATCACAGAGGGGGGTCGACTTATTCCAGTCAATGTTGAAATCTCCTGCCATAACAATCTCATTGTGTTTTAAATTTCCTATGAATTCAGTCAGGGAGGATAGAGCTTCAGGTGTTGCGGAGGGGGGACGATAACAACCTACAACAGTTAAGGGCTGACCTCCTTTCAAACTGATGTTCACAGCTAAAGCCTCAAACTGGTTTGCGATTGTTTTTTTAGATGCAATCCTGGCAGCCAAAGAGTCTCTGATGTAAATAGCGACTCCACCTCCCTTTTTATTACGATCACAACGATAGATCTTAAATTCATTGATTGCCAGGTCATTTTTCAAAACAGATTTTTTGAGCCAAGTTTCAGAGATAACGATCACATCTGCCCCAGAAGAACTGATTAGGATTTTCAATTCATCAAGTTTTTTTATGAGGCTACGAGCGTTTACATGCAGGAAATGGAGACCTGAATTATTTTTAAACTCACTAGGAGTACTGTAGTTAATGGAGGGCCCTGGGTTGGGCTGAATCCCTGAGATCAATAACAACATTAATATCAGACATTTACTTGACTTCTTTGTCAATGATGTGTAGTTACAGGAGTTAACAGTGTGACATTTTGCACCCATAATTGAACCATGAGAAACATTGATGAAGATACGATCATTCAGAACCCAAAAACAATGAAAGTTGCAGTGATGGGCAGATCCAGATGTGTTGATAAGATTCAGTGATTCCAGGTAGTCTGAGAACTGAAAATAATGACAGTAATATGAATGATGCAGAAAAGTCTCAGACCATAAAGCGTCACAGATTAAGTGGACAAACAATTCCGTTGAGGAGGCCCAACTATAGTTTGTGTGAGAGGGGATCCAGCCCCCCTGTGAATATGAATGGATGTGGCCCTGGTTAACACAAGCTGGATCCAGAATCAACGGGTAGAAACAAGCAATTTGCAGCAAACAGCAGAGTGTGGTGCCAGAAAAGCCTCCTAAAATTAAAGGCATGATTGTAGCCTGTATCAGGACAGCAAAGGAACAACAGCGTGAACAGCACCAAACAACAGCGACAGCAGCTCCTGATCCTCAGCGGCACACTTTTCTCTCCGCCCGTCTGATCCACAATTAGCTCCCAACAGTGTGAAACAGGCACCACCAAACAGCGACGATCACCAAACAGCGACGATCCTGATCCTCCGCGCTTCACTTTCTGCTCGTCTGATCCACAAACAGCTCTCAACAGCTCACAACGGTGTGAAAAACAGGCATCAAAACAGCGACGATCCTGATCCTCCGCGCTTCACTCTACGCTCGTCTGATCCACAAACAGCCCACAACAGTGTGAAACAGTCACCAAACAGAGAAGATCCTGATCCTCCGCGCTTCACTCTCCGCTCGTCTGATCCACAAAACAGCCCACAACAACGAAATGAGGCTCTTTAAAGTTATCTGCAGCAGGTAAGATGTTTGTTGTTGAGCTCACAACAACAAATGAGGCTCTTTAAAGAGTTATCTACAGCAGATAAGATATTTGTTGTTGTTGAGGTATTGGTCTCTTCAAAAATGAGGCTCTTTAAAAAGTTATCTACAGCAGGTATCTGGCTTTTAGGAGAACGTTTCACATCCCACTTCCTCGTAGAACTGAAGACTTCCAGCAGACTGAAAGTTCCAGGAAGTTTAGAACTTCTTAAAGAGGATCTGAGATCAGTGACTTGCTCCTTCCCGATTGGTTCGTTTGACCAGTGGAAGGGAGTTAGAGTCACGTCAAAGAGTTCACTTGACGTTATCTTCAGTCAGACAGTGAAGGTCAGTTTAGAAGAACAGAGAACAGATTGTTATAGAAGTGAGAAGAATTGAGGAGCCAGTTATAAGATTACTGTTTTCTAACTTTTAAACAAAATTGAAAGTTCAGTCTGACATATACTTTGGACTTTGCCATAGTTCTTGACTGAGACAGAGTTTGATTCACCATCATAGTGCAGAATAAACCAGCATTATAACACATGATCATAAAACAAATTGTAGAGTACAACACTGCTCATATGAATAACACAAGGTTATGCTTTGATTATATTTGAATTAGAACAAAATTAAAGAGTAAAAAGAGTCTCTTGTGGGTGATTATGTTCTTAGTTTCAAACTAACTTGAATAAACTGTGTTAATGTCTGTTTTACTGAGGATCAGTGAAAAGGTATCTCACTGAGAGATTCAGTGATAAGGTATGTCCATTACAGTCCTCAGAGACCAGGGTCAGGTCCACTACATAGCTCACTAAGACATTAACATTCATTGGCAAAGTGAATGGACACTGAATATTGTGTGGATAACCCAGCAAACAGGAAGAGACTTAACTAAAGTTTCTGGCATAGAAACTCCTGAAGTTAAGTCAAAACAGATTAGCCTAAACTGAGAGTTTTCTGTGACTGAGCTGGAGCCCTTCATCTTCACTGGACCTTCTGCTTCATGCTGTTTCTGGTGGACCGAGAGACGAGTAAAGGAGCTGAGAACATTCCCCACCATATTTCCTTCAACTGTGACTGACAGGTGAAATTCCTGAGGATCTAGAATTTGGAGTAAGGTACCACATTCCCTCCACTCTACAGCATCGCATCAAGCCTGCATTTAATTTAACTATATGCTGGTTTAAGTGTATGTTAGAGGGTGGGCCCACTTGATTTGATGTAAACTTTAATAATCAGAGACTGAAAGACTTTATTAGCAGCACGGTGGCACAACTGGTAGAGCTGCTGCCTCTCAGCGAGAAGGTTGCCGGTTCAAATCCCGGTCCGGGGCCTTTCTGGGTGGAGTTTGCATGTTCTCCCCGTGCATGCGTGGGTTTCCTCCGGGTACTCCGGTTTCCTCCCACAGACCAAAAAACATGCTTGTTAGGCTGATTGGTGACTCTAAATTGACCCTAGGTGTGAGTGTGAGAGTGGATGGTTGTTTGGTGTGAGTGAGACAGGTCCCTCTTGTAAATGAGTCCCCGTGACTCAACGAGGCTAGCCTGTATAAATAAAGGTTGAATGAATGAATGAATTATATGGACTAAAAATATTGGGAATTACTGTGAATATTTTGTTTTGTTTAAATTTAATATAAGTTCTTGAAGCTCAAAACTTTAGTCCTGTGTTGTTGGTTATTTTTTTAAATACATGTTTTGAGTTTATGGGTTTTAGCGAGCTCAGGGGCCCTTACCTAGTTAAGAAGGGTATAAGTGGGCTATATATATATATATA
>JBBPBX010004228.1:47531-63011 GCA_038048925.1 Garcialebias charrua | reverse complement strand
TGAGTGCTTACTGCCTGGGTTGGGGACCTCCAGGGCGCGGACGGTTCATCTGTACCCAGGAATGAGTGCTTACTGCCTGGGTTGGGGACCTCCAGGGCGCGGACGGTTCATCTGTACCCAGGAATGAGTGCTTACTGCCTGGGTTGGGGACCTCCAGGGCGCGTACGGTTCATCTGTACCCAGGAATGAGTGCTTACTGCCTGGGTTGGGGACCTCCAGGGCGCGTACGGTTCATCTGTACCCAGGAATGAGTGCTTACTGCCTGGGTTGGGGACCTCCAGGGCGCGTACGGTTCATCTGTACCCAGGAATGAGTGCTTACTGCCTGGGTTGGGGACCTCCAGGGCGCGTACGGTTCATCTGTACCCAGGAATGAGTGCTTACTGCCTGGGTTGGGGACCTCCAGGGCGCGTACGGCTTCCAAAAGGGGGGAGATGTAATGGACCTACCCAGGGTCAAATTAGGGTCTTTGAACTGTCCAGTGATGACCTTTACTGACCACTCAGTAAAGCAAGACATTTACTACAAAATCATTCATTTAGCTATAATCTGATAAATATAGTCACCAAAAGAGACTATTTCTATCTTTGATTTTATTCTAATGTGATCAAAAGAATAACTTTTGTCATTTTCATGATGTGTGCTTTTTAAGCTGTGTTATTCTGTGAGAGTTAAACTGTGTCCACTGCTGTGTTAAAGGGAAATATCGGGTCACAGAGACCCGACTGTTTTGTTTAGAAATAAGAAGACAGTTTAATCAGTTGTTTTTCATGAACAAGGCTCCAGCTTTCTCTGTCTGTTCCTAAACATTTCCCTCTGCTGCTGGCTTGTAACCTTGGGTTTGATAAGGCAAGTGAACTCCTCTCTTTGTTCCTGCTTTTTAAGTTCTAACTGTGCGAGAACGCTTGAGAGTTTGTTGGGAATTTCAAAGAGATGTGAACCTTTCCCAAGAGCTGGGTACGTTTTGGTCAAGAGCTAACGACCTGCGTCTTCAGCTAAGGACTGATAACAGGCTGTTATGAGTCCACCTCGAACGAGCGTTTGTTATTCCTTCCTGGAATAAATTATCTTGAGCCAAGAAACCACGACTGCCACGACTTTTGCCGATGAAAGCGAGTATCACCGACACCGACAAGGTAAACACGCGTGGAGTCCAGCTTGGACTTGCGGGACCGACGACTTGTCAGTCTAAAGTTGACCACAGCTCTTTACCAGAACCAAGGCGGACGTCTTAAGGTAAAGGAGCAGCTGTTTGCTTGCTGGAGGTGTGATGATATCTTAGCTGGACGCGTACTGAAGAGTGTCATCTGGTTTCATAAATGCAAGATAAACTTCCTCTCTTAACCTCCCAATTCTTCTTAAATCTTTCCTCCTATTTCTTTTCCCTCTCAACCTAAGCTGGAAACTATATTTTTAAGCTGAAATGCCCCTCAGACTAAATATGTGTAACATCTAGTATTTATGTCTGTTGTGTTAAATCAAGTGTGCTGACGTATTTGAATTGAAAGAAAGTGAAATCATGTCAATCAAGTGTAATGGTGTTAATTTAGTTGATTTATTTTAAATAAATGATAGTGTCTCTTTGACATATCAAACTAAGTTAACGTGTCCATTGTCACTTAATGGCTCTGTTTATTTATCCATCATAAAGACCACAGAAATATTGGGTAAACTGAAAAAGAACAGAATCCGTGAACATTTACTATTCAATCTGAATAAGTAAATTAATTAAGATAAAGAGGTCAGTATTAATATTGACCTCCTCATAATTCTTACAATATATATATATACATACACACATGCACGCGTTACATTTACTCCGTTACATTTACTTAAGTAGCTTTTTGAGAAAATTGTACTTGTGAGAGTAGTTTAAATGTGAAAGACTTGTACTTTTACTTGAGTAAATTTTAGGGGAGAAAACCACAACTTTTACTCTGTTACTATGGGCTTTGTGCCGATCGCTACCATTACTTTTGTTTTAAGTATATAAAAACATTTGCAACAAATTTGTTGCGTAACTTATTGTCACCTGACATGTAACCAATCAAGTGAAGCCAGCCAGTCACATGACCACAACAAACTCTCCACGCGGGTCATGTTGAGTGACGTCGGAGATTCTGGACTCGGTTGATGAGAGAAAAAAAGACGCACGGTTCCTAAAAGAATGGCATCAGAATAATAATAATAATAATAATGTCACATTTTTGTCATCCGTGTATGTTTCCATACAAGACGAAATTTGACTCTGCATTTAACCCAATCACCACCAAGTGGGGCAGTGGGTAGCTATAGAAAGCGCGCCGGGGAGCAGTTGGGATGAGATGTGCTGCTCAAACACACCACAAGTTATGCCGTGACTGGGGTTCGAACCTGGGTCCTTCGGGTCCCAAGTCGGTTCCCCTGCCACTACACCATCTTGAAGCTGGCAAAGCGAAGTCAGAGCACCCCTGGCCTCACATACGAGCAATGTTCACCTTTCAGTCTTATCAAAAGAACAGTTACATCATGCGCTGTCAGCCTTGTCTGCCAAAACTTGTAGATATTTTATCCTTCATGAACTCGACGTCAAATTTGAGAAAACACGTTGCGGTAAGTTTGCCTTTATTTTTTACTTTTTTGTGTAATGATGTCAGCTCTATTACAACAGCATGCCTAACTTTAAAACTGTGTATGACGGGACTATTGAATGTTATGCTGTGTATTGCTAAAACGTGTTCACACTCTGTGTGAGCACACATTAGCAACACACTAATTTAGCTAAAAACAAACGGTTTGCTATATTGGGACGGTTGGTGGAAGATGTAGCTACACATACTGACAGTCCCGTCAGATTTTTAAAGTCACAAACCTCCAATAAGTGTCTTAAGCCCCTTTCATAAGTCAGATCGGCGCAATTCTCGCACAGACCAGTCCGGCTTTAATCCCCATCGGGTCATTCATAAAACAAAGTTGAATCCGACCACGGTCCGCCTTCAATGGAGCATTCACAAAACGATTGGCAACGCGGGTTGAAAAGAGGCATGGTGAAAATTTGTAGCTCAGAGGACGTGGTGCCTGCTTGTTTAACGTGGGACCGCAGAGGTGTATGTAAACAAACATGGCGACGCTAGCGAACATCGTTATGCTTATCCGAATGATTTTTTTTTTTGCTCTCGCATCAATCCGCTCCAAAAGGGCTCCATCCTTCACTGTACTGGTAAGTCCCTTATTAATTTCCTCCTCTGCGCGCAGAGACAGGAGCATACAGGTCTCGGCATCACCCCAATTAGCCATTTCCGTGATGATCAATAAAAAAAGAAAAAGATTCGGCGAAGAATAGCGAGTGATGCACAAGCAAAATATAAATGTCATGTTCTTGTTTACACATTTAAATAGAGCGGAACAGTGGGCGCCGGGAGAGTATGTGGGAGAGTACGTCATTATTCAAATCAGTTTGAAGCCACAGCAGCCCGAGACCTTTCACAAGTCGACAGATCCAGGCTTAATACTACCTCTGCTCACGGATCAACGGCGGATCAGAGGCGAGTAAAATTAACTCGCCAAGTCACATTTGTGTTTCTTCTGAATGCTCGTTGGAGGACTGAACACGCATCAGACACGGATTGAGCTGTTTTATGAAAGGGGCTTAAGTGGAACACAATTGAGTCATACAGGCCTAGTAGGAAACAAACAAAAAATACATAAACGTCACAGTATTATACTATTTATCTCAAAAAACGTTCAATACAGAAACAACTGGACTTTATTTGTAACAGAAGATGTTTTGCTCTTCATCCGAGGAGCTTTCTCAATTAAATTCAAAACCAGTTTTTATCAGTTACATCAAATAGCCAAAGCCAAATCTTACACTCCAGAGTGGATCGGGCTTTTCCTGTGGCAGCCTCCAGACACTGGAACAATCTGTTCATTGATATTCAGCCAGAAACTAGCTATTCACACGTAAAAAGAAGACATCAACCTAATAATTGGTTGTTATGCTACTTGTTATTTACAGAGGGCTGAGTGATGCAATAACAGCATTGTACGTGTGTGATAGTTTGTGTCGCTCTCGCTCTCGATCAAGAGTACGTAAGAATGTCAAGACCCACTCAGCCCCTGATGAATAGCAAGCAGCCATCAGTGACCTATGCTTTGACAATCAATTGTTAGGCTGATATCCTCCTTTTACATGTGAATAGCTAGTTTCTGGAAGTCGGCAGTAACTGGTTAAACCACTACGAGAAGGCGTTATTTCACTGAGTTTTTGCAGTTCTTCAGACGAAATGTTTCAACAAAGAAGAATCTGTTCAGAAGACCTGACTTATCCTTGTTAGATTTGTTTGACCTGAATTATTGAGCAGTATCAGGACATAAACTGTTCATGATGCTCCTTATTTTAAAAGGCTTCTTTTTGTAATTTTTCAGAAAAAAATGTATATTTGAATTTGATGTTATTCAGTTATGATTGCGGTTTTGGGTTTGAAAGTATCTTTTTTTCTCTCTCTCTCTAAAATAAACTAAAAACATTTTGCCCTGGCAAACTGCTTTGGTTTCATATTTGATACATTAAAAACTAAAATAAACAACAAGGGTTAATTGTATTTAAGTTACTTTATTTAGTAAGGCATTATGACCAGTAACGACTTGGCGATTCCATGCTGCATTACCTTACGTTGCTTTGGTTGTGTAGCGTTAGCTGCCGGACTTTCCTCCCAGATTATACAGCCCTGGTAAAGACACAGGTCTAACTAGATAATCATAATAATTATTATTAACTCAATGATTTGGCATGTCTTTGAAAATGTAATAGGTATATTCTGTTAGGATTTCACAATTTTTTTGTGAACAGAGGATCCACCCAAATGAAATATACTGAGTTGGTAGATTCTAATAAGAAGCGAAAATCCTCTTCTTCTGATGAGCCACTGATGAAGAGTGTGAAAATCACAGATTCCCTCATCTCTCCACGAGTAACACAGGCAAAGCTGGATAGGCTCATTGTAAATTTTGTCTGTGAAGTTAGCCAATCATTTTCTGTGGTTAAGGTGTCATCCTTTAAGAACATAATTGAATCTCCTCATTCTCAATGCACTTTAATGACAAGAAAAACATTATGCTGTAGAATACAGGAAGCTGCAAAGAACTTGAAGAGCATAATCATTAAAAAGTTGAGTGCTGTGAACCATGTTGCCACCACAACAGACTGCTGGACTGCCAGACAACGTAGTTATTTAGGTGTCACCTGTCACTGGATAGAACCCACCACACTAAAGAGGCAATCTGCTACTTTGGCCTGTCAGCGTGTTAAAGGCTAAAACACATTTGATGTCCTTGCTGCTGCATTAGAAGAAATACATTCTGAATATCAGATCAGGGAAAATGTGACAAGAACTACAACTGATAGTGGGTCTAACTTCTTGAAAGCCTTTTGTTTGTATGGTATGGATAAAAAAGAAGATAAAGATGTCAATAGACAAGAGGAGAAAGACTCTGTCATGGACGAAGCATCAGAAGACGAAAGTGAGTCAGAGATGGATTATCACGATGTAGCTGCCATTCTGGATGATGACACCGGCCTTGAGTACCAACTTCCAAAACACCAAAAATGTGCATGCCATCTGCTGAATCTCATATCAACAGTTGATGCCACTCGTGCAGAAGTGGGCCATGAAACCTATAGAAGACTACCTCGATCTTCTTTTGCTAAATGTACTGCTCTATAGAATAAAACAAGCAGGTCAAGCAAGGGGTTTGAAACTGTTGAACGTGAATGCAAACTGCAGTTCCTCCGACCTAATCAAACCCGTTGGAACTCTGTGTACCTAGCTGTTGAAAGAGTGGTGCGCATTCACAAAGAACAGGGAGAATCTGCATTTCGCAATGTATGCACAACATTGCAGATCAAGATGTAAGTTGGCAAAGTTCATGTTAATAAATACATTAAAAGTATTATTAAAATGATTAACTTTTATATTGTAAGTATGTGTTAGAGAAACATAGACTGCACATTTAACATATCAACAAAAATTACAATTCAGTTTTCATTTAAAGGTTGAATCCAGCTGAAATGGGATTTTTGGGTGAGTATGTTGCTGTGATGAAACCTGTTGCCATGGCCCTCAACATTCTTCAAGGGGAATCTGTGCACATGGGCTTCCTCCTGCCAACACTACACCAGTTGCAAGACAACCTGAAGAAGCTGGTATCATCTTGCAAAGTGTGTGCACCTCTCATAGATGCCCTGCAGGATGGATTGAGAAATGTTTTGCTGAGATAATGAAAGAATCTGAGCTCATTGCTACAGCTATACTCCTACCTAAATTCAAAACAAACTAGACTACAGATGAGAACATCTTAAAATCTGGTAAATATAAAAACATCAGTGTGTGTGTGCACATAACAAAACATTACATACATGTACTATAAATAATACAGAAGTGTACAGAAGTAATTCTTGGCAAAAATGTTTTTAAAGGTCTTGACTACAGCAAGGATCACTTGGACTCTAACGCTGATGATGACAACAGCACAAACAGCAGCCACTCTGATGAAGAAGACTTCTTTGGATCCATTAAGACCAGAAAATCAGGAGAGTTGGAGAGGTATCTTTCATGTGCATCCACTGGAGGCATGGATCTGTTACACTCTTTTCCTCAAATCAAGCAATCAAATCAAATCAAATCACTCAAAGTCAACACAAGTCTTCCAGCATCTGTAGCTTGTGAGAGACTCTTCAGTCATGCAGGACTCCTTGTTACTGCTAAGAGATCACAGCTTCACTGCAAAAACCTGGAGAGCCAGCTACTCTTAAAGCATAACAGTCACATTATTGAGTACCGGTAATGTTTCACTGAGTTTATGTTGTCAGTTGTTCTACTGATTAAGTTCAGGAATACACAGTCCTTTGCGTAATGTGTAGGACTGTGTTTCAGTTTATAATTAAACAGTTAGTGCTGTTTATAGGATGTCAAAATGTAAGAAAATGAGTTCCAACATTTACCGGTTGGAAGAAGAGTTTTAGTATTAATGTTTTATGACTAATGTTTATCAATTTTTATGCTAAGAGTTAATACTTTCATATATGCCTGGAGTAAATATTCTAGTTCAGTGTCAAGCTGACCATAAGAAACTGTATCTGAACTTTGTTTTCTGCAACTTGGTTTTGCAATTATGTTTTATCAGGTGCAAGAATGTGTGAGAAACTGAGCTCGTTTCTTACATATGACCTTGGCAACCCTTCTTGGTAAGAGATGCAACAGACCCTTCAGATAAGACATTTTTTCCTTTAGCCATGCCTAGCACAGCTTTGCTCTGCTTTGCTCTTGAAAAAACATGTTTTGTTCAGATGAGAGTGAGTGCATCACGCATGCACACACACACATCTACACACGCATGCACACACCTCAAGGTATAAAAATGAGGAGCGCTCAGATGAACATTTGAAGTCTACTGAGAGCCTCTGATCCAGGTGTCCAGTCTGTGTTGATGTGATTTTCATCTGAGTCGTGCGGCTTCCCGGCTCTGTGTCATGGTGAAAATTCTTGTAATATCAATGCCTTGAGATTATGTGTGTGTATTTAAGTTTTGCTATTTTTTGTGGCGGAGTGATATGACACAATTTATCCTAGCATATAACAGTTTGTTGTGTTCAATAATTGTATGTTTTTGTACATCTGAGGTGATTGTACAACTGTATGTCATTTTGCTTTTTCCTTTATCTGTCACAGACTTTTTAATAAATGACACTTCATTTTAATGTATGTTTTTTCTAAACACCGCGCCGATCTTTCAGCAAGCCTGAATTTGATTTAGAATATCATAAAACATTTTGGCATCACTCTGTAGGATTAAAAGGAGGACTGTGCGCTGTTTAGAAAAAAGGAAAAAGTGTGTGAGGTGAAAAGTTTTAAAGACCGTGTAAAGTGAAATTAAATTTGTGTTTTTAGTTTGTCACATGGCATAAATATGTGTTATTAATCACCCATATAAATCTGACTGATTAAAAACATTGTTTTCCTTATAAAATTAAGTGTCAAAAATCATGAAAAAACATGATTTTGCCTTGCCCTGGAACGCTAGGGGCGTGTCAGTGCGTGGGCGTGGTTTCAGCGCAGTACTGCGCCGTGTCCTGCCCCCTTCAGAGCTGAGCTGTGTGGGGAGGCATACGGGGGAAGCAGAGATCCACCTGCTCCGTTTTTATCTGAGTTCTGGCTTCCAGCAGCTTCTTTTTCCAAGAGTTACGCTGTTTTTAGTGCACTAACAACTCTGGTTATGTTTTTAAAGTTGAGGACACATAACTCCGCTGTTATAATCAGCGCTATTTTAGAAGATGAGCGGACTCGCGGTCCGACCCGGTCACATCGCATGTGGGGTCTGTGTTGGTGTTTAAAATAAAGAGTAATCACGTTGATAAGTTCTCTCATCTGTGTCAGCAGAATCACAGCGTTTCACGGCGCGCGTGGCAGGATTTCAGCTTCACGCGGATCGCCTCTCACACACACGCACACACACGCACGCGCGCGCGTGCATGCGTGCGTGTGTGTGTGTGTGTGTGTGTGCGCGCGCGCGCGGGGGGGCGCGGAGGTGCGCGGAGGTGCAGGTGGCATGTGGTCGCTCCAGCAGCACGCCTGGGTTTTAGAGTACTGGAGGGAGACGGTCGGTAGCGAGTGAACGGCTCCACCGAAGAACGCATTTATACGGCTGGAGCTGCAGGGGGTGGGGCTTGTGACCGCGTGACGAAACGCGGTCACATTTAAACCACGCCTAAAAAATCCTGAAAGAGAAATATGTTTATACACAGTTTGATCTATAACTCCAAAATTAATTGAGCTACAATTTTGAGACTTTTTACTCATTTACAAGATTACAATTACGACATTTATAATGTTTATTGAAGAAAATGTTGAAATTCACTTTACACGGTCTTTAAACTGATTAGCTAGAAGTGGGTGGGAATCCCATTCCAGCAAGATTGTGTTCTAGGTAGGTGGGTGTCCCATTCCAGTAGACTGCATTGTGGTGGTGTCTGACAGCAATAGGGACGCCCTGAGCTATGTTAGAAGACACAAATGCACAATAGCTGCCAAGCACGCAGCTAGAAGCAACGGGAGAGGGAAGAAAAAAAAAGAGATTGTGCTAGGGTGAAGAAACCTTTGTTGTTGATCAGCTGTGAGTTTTGCCTGAGGGACAGAGGAAGTCAGGGGATTTATTTTTGACAGCTGTATCAGTTGAAGTTAGAAGGGGAGAGCACCTGTGCCAGGGTTGCAGCAGTGCATGTGTGGTATATATGTGCAGCCTCAAGGAGGGAATTGTTGAATGCATAGCTTGATAAGGAACAGAGCTCGTTGAAGGAGCATTGAATCGAGCAGAACCGTGGGAAGGATCTCTGCAGGTCAGGGACCCAGCCGTTTTGTTGGAAGTTGTCCAAAAGATTGAAGTGAGGAAGAAGTCAGAGGCGCATGAGCGCACGTAAGAAAAATTAACAGAGTGAAGAAAGCATGACGAAATTGGTTGAGAGAACAACTCATATCTTTGTTAAAAGGAAGAAAAAGCATGTACAAGTTTTGGTTGATGAGTTAGAAGCTGTCAGCTGGAGTGGAGAAGAGGGTGAGGAAGAGTGTGTTTGGGAGTGGGGTGCGTACGTGTGTACGGCCCTTCCGCTCCCTCTGTCATGAGCAAAAATGTAAAACCCGTAAAAAGGCGAAGACAAAAACAGGCGGTAGTCCCAGCAGTGTGGCAAGCTAGAGTGGATGCAGCAGGACAGGCTGTTTTGGATAGAGAAGGCATTCAGATAATGGACGTGGTGCAACAACCACAGCCTAATGCAGACCTTAAGGTGATAACGGAAGATTACACACAGGAGGAAGTGGCTTATCTTTCTAAAAGGTTTAGGCAACAATCTGGGGAACCAGTTGATGCCTGGATGGCCAGGTTGTTGGATGAAGGTGGAGGTCAGGTAGAAATTGACACGGGGGACGGGATGTCTTTCGTTGGACTATCTACTGATACGGGTGTAAATTCAGCATTTCGACAGGAGGTCAGAGACTTGGAGGATTCACGGTCTTTGTTTGATGTGTATACACGTACTGTTAGATTCACATTTTCAAATGTGTCTGAATGGCTTGATTTGCAAGGTCAGTGGGTGACGCTTAAAGCATGCGTGCAACGTTTGGTTCGGCTGTGTGTAAGAGACGCGTTAACTTTTGGAGCGGCTGCAGATTATCAAGAGCTCGCGCTCCCCAAAGTGGTGAGAGATCAGTTGATCAGAACAACCCTACAACATTACAGGTTTGCAATGCTTACCGTAATGTTGGTAGCCCCAGATGTTTCAATGTCTGATATCCATAGCAGAATTATGGAGTTAGGCTCTCTGGGTAATTGGAATTCAACTCGAGGTGAAAATCAGGGCGAAAATCGTGTAAAACAGTATAACCAACTGATGACTCATGGGCCGAGGAAGGACGGCCAGAGTAACACAAAAGGATCCACTCGTTCTGCTCTCTGGAGAGCATTGATACAGTCAGGGGTCCCTCCTACTGAAATAGATGACCTGCCTACAGAAGAGTTGAAGTCTAGATGTCTAAAGAAGGGATTAAAAGTGCATTGTGCTGGTTTTGACTTGGGAAACTTAACGCAGGCCCTGAGAGATGTTTTTCATGCAACGTCTTTTCCTCCGGTTGAGCTCAGACCCGCGCGCAGGTGTGAGGCGGGGGAGAGGAGCCAACCTGTTTGTGTTGAGTCAGACCGTGACTCCTCTGAGGATGAGATCATGAGGGTTAGAACAGTGAAGCAGAAAAAAGAACAAAAAGGCAAGCAGAGAACAAAGTTGTATCCAGACTTGCAGGATTTGATGGATTTTGAATAGGAAACAGGCCGAACCCCAGAAATTAGGATTACAAATTGGTCAACAAATGACATTAGGCTACACGTTGAGGTAGAAATTCATTGGAAGAATAAAAATGTTCAAAAAGTGCTGGCTCTCGTTGATACTAGGGCTGAGGCTACATTGATTCATGGTAATCCTAACAGAATAAATTGACCTGTTGTTCTCCTCTCATGCCTGGGAGGAAACATTATTTTTGGAAAGAGTTTTTTTTTTTTCATTCAACCTTTATTTATACAGGCTAGCCTCGTTGAGTCACGGGGACTCATTTACAAGAGGGACCTGTCTCACTCACACCAAACAACCATCCACTCTCACACTCACACCTAGGGTCAATTTAGAGTCACCAATCAGCCTAACATGCATGTTTTTTGGTCTGTGGGAGGAAACCGGAGTACCCGGAGGAAACCCACGCATGCACGGGGAGAACATGCAAACTCCACCCAGAAAGGCCCCGGACCGGGATTTGAACCGGCAACCTTCTCGCTGAGAGGCAGCAGCTCTACCAGTTGTGCCACCGTGCTGCCCCATAGTATGACTATACCTTTAAAAATTGGAAGAATGCCAATTCAGAAATTTCAGGTTTTAGTTACCCCAGTTAAAGAATGGATTTTGGGCATGGATGTTTTGGCAGGAATGACACTTCATCTGAGACAAGGGCATTTTGAGTTTGGAATGGAGTGACCCCTTCAGATTAAATCAGTGTTGGTGGAGAAAGTGAGAATGTCTCCTTTTCCCATTCCTTTGGCAACTTAACAGTAAGCATGAAACAATATCATATCCTTGGGGGTCACGATGAAATTGCTGATACCATCAAAGATTATGTGGAGGCTGGAGTGTTAAAAACATGCACTACTGCTTAGAATAATCCCCCTTGGCTAGTCAGGAAGTCAGATGATTCACGGAGAATGACTGTTGATTACAGACAGTTCAACAAACACACACCTCCTCTAACATCAGCTGTACCAGACACTGTGTCTATCATTGAAAAAGTGTAACATCACAAAGAAACATGGTATAGAGTGATAGATTTGGCTAATGCATTTTTTTACTATTCTGATCCCAGAGGACCGGATGGAGCAGTTTGCATTCACATGGGAAGGTAGAAAATTCACATTTAAGTGTCTGCCACAAGGGTATATCCATAGTCCCACCATCTGTCACATAGTGGTGGCTGGGTATCTGGATGGTTTTAAGCTGTCCCCTGGAGTGATGATCTCTCATTACATCGATGACATCATGGTTCAGGGAGACACACAGGAAGTGATTGCAGCAGTGCTATCCAGACTCATTACACACATGAAAAGTCATGGTTGGGAGATTAATCCAGCCAAGGTTCAGGGACCTTCTTGGAATGTGAAGTTTCTGGGAATCTGTTGGAACAAAGGAGAGAGAGAGATTGTTCAGCAAGCACGTGATAAGATCATTGCGTGTGCTATTCCTCACACTAAAAATTATGTACAAAAGTTCATAGGGTTGTTTGGGTATTGGAGAAACCACATCTCTCAGTTTTACAGCCTTTGTATCATGTGACCAGGAAAAAAAGAGGATTTTGTTTGGGGAGAAAAACAACAAATAGTGTTTGATTTAGCTAAAAAAGCTATTCAACAGGCGGTGTCCTTGGGAAAACTACAGTCAGGACCAGTGGAGTTGCAGGTGTCTGCCATCAATGATTATGCTAACTGGAGTTTGTGGTAGAAACAGGGGCGTGTGAGAAAACCTTTAGGCTTTTGGTCTAGGAAACTGCCTCCTGCAGGAGTAAGATATACTCCTTTTGAACAACAGCTGTTGGGCTGCTATTGGGCTTTGCTGGAAACTGAAGCACAAACTGTTGGACATGTAATTCTAATGAGAACTCATACTTATTTTGAACTGGGTCATGAGTGAGCCTACCACCCACAGAATAGGAACAGCTCAGGAAGCCAACATCATTAAGTGGAAGTGGTATGTGTCTGAAAGAGCTAAACCAGGAGAAAAGGGAGTGTCTGTTTTGCATGCGCAAGTTGCTGACATTCCTAAGGAGGGGGAACAGGCTTTTGAAGTTGAACAACTGGCAAAGTCCCCAGTGAAGTCTGGGAAGTGATGGGATGAACTTGGTCCTGATGAGCAACAGCAAGTTTGGTTTACTGATGGTTCTGCTAAGTGGCAGGCAGGAAAGCGGAGATGGAAAGCAGGTGCTTATAATCCAGTGCAGAATCAGACCTTGGAGGAAATAGGAGAGGGAGGAAGCAGTCAGTGGGCAGAATTAAAAGCAGTACACATGGTGATCATGCAGGCAGGGGTGCAAGGAGTTTACATCTATTCAGACTCATGGTCAGTAGTTAATGGGTTAACTACATGGATGCCCACGTGGCATGCCAACGGGTGGAAAATTCAGAACAAAGAGGTGTGGGGAAAAGAGTTCTGGAAAGAAATCTGGGAAAAAGTGCAGTCAATCCCAGTCACAGTCACTCATGTTGATGCTCACACAAAAAACACAGATGCTGAGGCCTTGCACAATCGATACATTGATGGGGTTGTCAGAGCACTACCTGTAACTCGTGAATCTAGTGTGTAGGCCTAGCTAGATGGGCACATAAAAAAGCAGGACACTGGGGTATTCAGGGAACACAGCAGTGGGCACAAGACAGGGGAATAGATCTAAAATAGATGACATCAAGACTGCTATACAACAATGTGAAGCATGTCAGCATCAGAGAAGAGGGTTGCCACAACACATGCAGGGACAAATACATCGAGGAAAAGGGCCAGGCCAAATTTGGAAAATGGACTTTATTGGTCCCTTGCCCATGTCACAAGGATGTAGATATGTGTGCACGACTGTAGACACATATTCAGGAGTGCTGGTGATTCATCCCTGTGAATATGCAAATCAGGTGTCTACATTGAAGTGTTTGAGGACCCTAGAGTCCTTCTGTGGAGTCCCTTTACAGATTCAGACAGACAATGGGACCCATTTTACTGGGAAACAGGTAAAAGAGTGGGTAGCAGAGAAACATGTTGAGTGGGTATATCATATTCCATATTATCCACAGGCTGCTGGGCTGATTGAGAGAATGAATGGATTGTTGAAAGAAACATTGAGAAAATTAAATGGCAAACATGATCTAACAAACTGGAAGTTAAATTTGTCACAGGCTATGTCTCAACTAAATAACAGACCAATTGCACCAGGTGCCACTCCCCTAAATCGAATGGTTAATGTGTACAGCACCCCAGACAAAGAACCGATCAGAATGTGGAAAATTGACGACAGAGCTGAACTACCTGTTCGAGCAACTCCCGGATCAGCGGGACTAGATTTAAGAACAATGGAGCCAGTGACCTCGGTTCCCAATCAGATTCAAATTGTGAAAACTGGGTTAGGTCTGCAGTGTCCTAAAAGGATGTATGGACACATTCTACCCAGATCTGGATTGTCATTAAAAGGGCTCACCATTCAAGCAGGGGACATTGATGCAGATTATCAGGAGGAGCTGGGCGTGGTCTGTAAACATCAAGGTGACAGCCCTTTGGTGCTGGAAAAAGGAGACAAAATAGCACAGTTACTTATTAAGCCATGTGACATGTCAACAGTGATGGAAATTCCTGCACCTGTCACGGTGACCGTTAGAGGAACTGGTGGCTTTGGTTCCACTGACATACCTGGAGCCAAGGTCTGGGTGAGGCAGGAAAATGGTCCTCCTCGTGCTGCAGAAATAATAGCACAAGGAACAGATGCAACAGTTTCAGTGTTGTATTCAGGAGAGGAAAAATGGATAAATGTACCTGTCAACAAATGTTATTTGAGAGAAAACTAATTGATCTTTCTCTGTCTGTAAGCAGTATTTCTTGTTTCTACAGCTTGATGTTTCCCTGGTCTTTGTTGACGGGCAGATTGGGTTCATCACGGGGCCAAAATGACCGGCGGTCATGGCAAGCACCAACCAAGTGGCAATGTCAGCTGTTTGGGCACCAGGTTCCTTGTCGCTGGTGCCATGGTGTTCCTGGCCAGCCTCTCCTCAGCAACACTAGGACAAACACTGAGTGAGGTAGAAAGACCTTTCATTGTTGTACGGACAAAGATATTCCAGACAAGAACACAAGGCAACCTGACCTGTGCATCCAATAAACTTTGCCGGGTCAGTTACATTACAAGTAACTGTCCTGTTTACATGTGCCCAAAATGCTTCCAAGGGCATGATGTCCCGATAACCATGACAGGATGCTAGGTGACTGTTGAATCGCAGGTTCCCATGTGTATGATGTTCAGGAATCATACATGCATGTCAAAGAGCCAGAATGGGACACGTTTCAGCTTCATTGCTTATGAGAGAGTAATGCTCATTGGAAATTCCATGAAAATTGCTACCAGAGTGGCACTTGTGTACGTAATCTGGGCAGTGCCTAATTCAATCAAAGCAGAACAAACTCACCTGGCCCCAATCATAGACATTTGTAAACTCATGGCGAAGTCTGTGTTAACCATGACTGTACATTGGAAGGGGCTGTTCCCACCTTTACCACGTTGCTCGAGAATTAAAAGGGTGTGGTATGACACCTTACTGGGAGGAACTGGTACTGTCTTGGGTTTGTCAAATACAATCGACGGCGAGGTGACCAGATCCATGTTGTCAA
>JBBPBX010004228.1:20420-47388 GCA_038048925.1 Garcialebias charrua | reverse complement strand
AAACTTGACACAGGCTTTGAATTGGACCACGTGTACTCTATAATCCTTGCATGCACAGCTGCAGAAGGAGCGCTTCCAAAGGGTGGTGACGACGAAGAATCATCATGAATGGCGCAGGTTGTGGAACATCTCGAGTACACAATGGTTGGTTTTGAAACCTGAAATGACAAAATGTGATGGAAAAATGTGTGAGGGACATTGGGTACAATATCTGATTAATGACACAACTACAGTATGCAAGTATCATGTTTTACCTCTAATTACTGTACAAGGGTATTGGTTTTTGAAGTTACAAGGTGAATGGTTTGAGCCACAAACAAACTTCACTTATGACATGCGACTGTGCGAGACAGCAGACAAAGGAGTGGTATGTATGTTGCAAACAGGTCACGTTAACCCATGTTTAACCAGAGATGGGATGTTGTGTGATTGGATTCATGAACCAGCTAGGGACGTGCTATGGCAGATCGGACCATACACGTTATGCGTAGAAACAATTAAGAGCCATCCACAATTACCCACTGTGCCCTTCTTTGGCTGTTTGTATGATGTTCACTTGTGGAATTGGAACAACCAGACTTATCAATGAACCAATTACAGTTCAAGCACTCGTCTAACCGAGATACAGTTGAAATTTCTGCATGTACCCTGGCGGGTCTCTCTGGATCGTTTCAAATGCGCATTGAACGAATCTACGGAGCTGAAACGACTAATTGAGTCTCATAAGTCAAACGTATCTGATTTAACAGTGTCCACATACATTGCACAGGGAAAGGTTTTACAATGCGGCTAAACTCATCGAACAAGCGTCGGCCCACCATTGGTGGGATATTTTCACAGGAATGTCATCAACGGCGCGATCATATGCAGTCCCTCCTTTGCTAATTTTAGTGCTTTGCTTTGTAGGAATAACTTTGTGTAATTTGGGTACATGTTTTTATATTAAACGCATAAAAGACAAGTCACAATGAGAGTTTTTTTTTAATAATCTGGATTGCAGAACCATAGAGGTTTGAGTATTGAAAAGTATCATATGTAGTTACTGGATGGAAAATTTTCAAAATTTGTCAAAAACCAGAGGATGGAATGGAATAAGAGTTTTTAGTATTAATGTTTTATGACTAATGTTTATCAAATTTTATGCTAAGAGTTAATGCTTTCATATATGCCTTGAGTAAATATTCTAGATCCGTGTCAAGCTGTCTGTTTTCTGCAACTTGGTTTTGTAATTATGTTTTATCAGGCGCAAGAATGTGTGAGAAACTAAGCTCATTTTTTACAAATGACCTTGGCAGCCCTTCTTGGTAAGAGATGCAACAGACCCTTCAGATAAGACATTTTTTCCTTTAGCCGTGCCTAGCACCGCTTTGCTCTGCTTTGCTCTTGAAAAAAACATGTTTTGTTCAGACGAGAGTGAATCTATCACGCACGTCAAAGTCAAAGTCAAAGTCAAAGTCAACTTTATTGTCAGAACTGCAATATGTACAGGACATACACAGGACCGAAATTGCGTTTCTCTCAGTCCCTCGGTGCAACAGTAACCATCTAAACACTAAACACTAAAACATTTAATAAACATAAGCATAAAATAGTAAAAGTGTAACACTGTCCTGAGTTTTTTCATAATAGTATAAAAGTATGAAAATTTACACCAACACTGAAACACCAAACACCCCTAAAACACCAAACACCCAATGAACATAAGCATAAAATGAAATAATAAAAGTGTAATACTGTCCTGAGTTTTTGCATAGTAGTATAAAAAGTATAAAAAGTATATCTATAAAATAAACTGAAGGTTCTAGCATTGACATTTGCAAAGAGTGGCACAGCAGCATATAAGTTAATGTACACAGTATATGTATGAGGTAGTTGATGTTGGTATAGAGGCAAAGTGGCATATGCAGTGAGGCACATAAGGCACATTTGGCATCCTTAGATAAGGCTAGTCAGAGAATGCTGTATATGTATCTGCAGTAGTGTAGATAAAAGTAGTGTAAATGTAAACAGTAGTAATAAATGTAAAGCAGTAGTAATAAATGTAAACTGTATTAATAAATGTAAACAGTGAATGTAAACAGTAGTATGACTATAGGCAGTAATGTAATACAAACATTAGTGCAAATATGAGAAGTAGTGCAAACTGAATGAGCACATGACCGAGAGTTTAGTGAATAACCCGTTTGATGACACAGGAGTCCAGTGTTAAAATCTTTGTGTTGTGTGGTAATGTGTGAGAAAGTTTTTTGTGTTAAGGCAGTTCAAATGGGAGAGGAGGCAGAGCAGGCAGAGAGTTTAGCATTCTGACTGCCTATGACGTACACACACACCCACACCTCAAGGTATAAAAATGAGGAGCGCTCAGATGAACATTTGAAGTCTACTGAAAGCCTTTGATCCAGGTGTCCAGTCTGTGTTGATGTGATTTTCATCTGAGTCGTGCAGCTTCCCGACTCGGTGTCATGGTGAGAATTCTTGTAACATCAATGCCTTGAGATTATGTGTATTTAAGTTTTGCTATTTTTTGTGGCGGGGTGATATGACACAATTTATCCTAGCAAATAACAGTTTGTTGTGTTCAATACTTGTATGTTTTTGTACATCTGAGGTGATTGTACAACTGTATGTCATTTTGATTTTTCCTTTATTTGTCACAGACTTTTTAATAAATGACACATAATTTTAATAGAGAGTCTGTGTTTGTTTTTTCTAAACACCACGCCGATCTTTCAGCGAGCCTGAATTTGATTTAGAATATCATAAAACACCGGTAGAAACAAAGTTTAGCAAAAAGCCAAGTTTATTATTATTTAGCTGAATTATTTTGGATACAGTTGCCTTGTGTATTTTTTAAAATTTATACAGTAACAATGTAAAAGATAAGTTGTTTATTTCTAAATCCTTTTGGCTGTAAGGCCTTTGTGTTTTTATTTATAACAATGTATGTTCAGTCTCATTAAAAGTTATGTTTCCTTGTAAATCCATTTGCATGTTATAATTTAATGACACGAGATGGTACTCCGTAGTTACTCACTACTTGAGTAGGTTATAATCAAAGTACTTTCTTACTTTTACTCAAGTAAATTTTTGGATGACTACTCACTACTTTTACTTGAGTAATATTTGGTTCAAGTAACAATACTTTTACTTGAGTAAAAATTTTGAATACTCTACCCACCTCTGTCCATGGGTGGTGTGTATCTTCTGGCTGACTCTCTGTGGTGGAATCCATTTTGGGTGTGTTAGTGGTGCTGTGGGTGCACCAGCTCACTGACGTTTATACTAGAATATACGTCACTGGTTTAGCTCTTCTTGAAGGCAGGTCTAATGTTACCTGCCTACTTTGCAGTGATTCAATGGACCAACTCACCTCTCGGCATCAGTTACTTTCAAACTTAACGACAAATCAAAAGCTGTAACGTGAATGTAACATGTAACACAACACATTATAGAAATGTAGTGTAGTAGAAAGTACAGATACCGTATTTTCCGGTATATAACTCGCACCGCTCTATAAGTCGCTTTGTCCAATTATTGGTAATAAATTGGAAAACTCCATAAACGCATTGCACCTCTCTATAAGTCGCATCTATTATGCGTCACCGCTGACGCGCGTCGCATATAATACGCGTCACTGTTGACAACCCGAAATGTGGGCTGGTGGTTAGCTCTGATGCAAATGGCTGTCACACGGAAGGACTTTAACAAGATTAACATGGTAAAAACAATTATTTGTTTGCTGAAAATTATAGCAAAGATGTGTCTTAGCAGAACTTTTCCTTAATAAATGCACGTAATTGTCAAATCAGCTGGATTTAAAAAGTAGTTTCGCCAGTGCACCCGCACGGGTGGGGCCGCAACATTTTCTTTACAATTTAACGAGATAAACACTTTAAAAAATATACTTGTTAGCTGACATTATAGTAAAAGTGTTTCTGAGCTTAACCGTTCCTTAATAAATTCACGTAATGGTCAAATCTGCTGGATTTAAGTTGTTTCGCTTTGATGTATTCCAAACGGTCGCGCGTGCTGCGAAAATAAATTATAAATAAATCGAATTTTAGCTCAAACATCTTGTATAGCTAACAATTTGTAAATGTCCATCTAGTGATTACTTTCTGTGAGTTTGGTAAAAATCTGTCCTGTGGTTCAAAAGCTATTTTTCAAAATAGTAACTGTTAAAAATACGGAGCTAATGCTACACCTTTACGGTTATAAAACATCAAATTTTAGCTCAAATGTCTCTTACAGGTAACCGTTTGTAAATGTCCATCTAGTGCAATGGTTCTTAACCTTTTTTGAGGTACTGAACCCACCAGTTTCATATGCCCACTCACTGAACCCTTCTTTAGTAATAAATAAAATGTGATTTTTTTCCCCAAATTCCAAATTCAATTTATTGGTGCACAAAATACGCCAATACAGTATGTCTTTACTCATGTTCTTTATTCTGTCGCTGATTGTGTCATTTGAAAGAGGAATTTGGGATAATTTACCTTCGGCCGCTGTTCCAAGTAACAGATTTGCCATTTTTAATGCAGCTGGTTTTATGAGTGTTTCACCGATGGAATGTGGCTTACCCTACTTTGCAATCAAATAAGCAACTTCGTACGATGCTGTGAGAATCGGTTTGCTAACGGGCACAAATCCAAGAGCAGACAGAGTGGCTCTTTCATCGAATCTGGCTCGTTTCACCTTGAATTCAGCAAGCGTTGTGTTCTTGTATTCCCCGTCTCCATGCAGCTTCATGAAGTGTTCCTTTAGTTTTGCCAGTGTGAGACTAGAGTTGTTCAACTTAGCATTGCATATCATGCAGATAGGACGCTGACTCCCATCCCGTTCTGTGACACATGTGAATCCATGTTGTACATATTCGTCCAACCACCTTCTTTTTTTGCTTGACATATTTAGTATGGATTAAAATATTATGAAAAAACACACGACGCACAACTACGACAGCCATTGACTACTGCGCGCACTAAATTCCCCGCAGCACTGATTGGCCAAGCCACGGCCAATCAGTGCTGCTGCCAATTGCGTGATCCTCTGTACTGTAGATGACTCTGCAGCCATCACTTGCTGCAGGGCCAAGCGGGGTGTGTCATCACAAATTTACACAAGTGTGTCTTTACCTCCGTGGCAGAGGCTCCACCGAACCCCTGAGACTGACTCATCGAACCCCTGGGGTTCGATTGAACCCAGGTTAAGAACCACTGATCTAGTGATTACTTTCTGTAAGTTTGATAAAAATCTGTCCTGTGGTTTATGAGCTATTTGCTAAATAGTACCCGGAAAAACAACTGAGCTATAAGCTAACACATTTACGGTTATAAAACATCAAATAAAACATCTCATAAAGCTAATCAGTTGTAAAAGTCCATCTAGTGATTACTTTCTGTAAGTTTGATAAAAATCTGTCCTATGGTTCATGAGCTATTTTGCTAACAAACACTGAGCTAACAGTAGTTCATACCTCCAGAGCAGGAGGCTGGGCAGCGACAGAGAGTGTCCAACCAGCGGAGGCTGCCGTCGGACACATGAGCTGGAAACGGTTGGTGGACTATCTGGAAGTGTCAGAGCTCCTGAGCAGGAGGCCAGGCTGCGACAGAGTCAGTCCGACCAGAGGAGGATGCCGTCGGACACATGAGGTGGGAACGGTCGTGTACCCTAACGGACAAAAGTGGTACTGCACCATTTTTTGCCAAAATGAAAAACGGTCATCTCGGAGCCAAAAATTGGTCTAAAAATATGGGAAAAAAATCCATAAACATGTCGCACCTCTCTATAAGTCGCAGGCCATGCAAATTAGGCAAAAATGTGTGACTTATAGACCGGAAAATATACTTCATGTAAAATGTAGTGGAGTAAAAGTAAAAAGTATCCATATTTAACTCTACTTAAGTAAAGTACAGATACTGTACATGAAAATTTTACTTAAGTACAGTAACAAAGTATTTGTCCTTAGTTACATCCCACTACTGTATATATATATATATATATATATATATAATTTTTTCCCCTGGCTTCAATGTAATATGGTGAATGGTTTGAGTGGTGGGGCAGCACCCTAGCGGTCCCTATTGACTAGCCCCCACTGCTGGATGGATTCTTCTTCATTGAAATGTTTAATCTTTTATCCAAAATATTTATCTAGTCTGAGGAGCTGCAAGTCTGGACTGTCAGGGCTTTGTACTACAGAGCGGAGAGCGTCCGCTCTAATTCAAGAGGTTTTGAAATATTTTGCAAATGGGGTCAACTACGATAGATTATGACAAAGTTTTAAAGATTTTATGCAGTTTATTTGTACTCATATGTCATGGGGATGACTCAGTTATTACTATATCAAATTTTAGATTAACTTCTGTAAAACCACTATGGCAACCATCTTGAATTGGGTTAATTCAAGAAGTTAATCAGTTGTAGACGTACATCTATTGACTGTTTTCACACACGATTGAATTCAAAATCTACCATAGTTGAGCAGATATTTTTTTTGAAAAATGTTTTAATGGTATTAACTGTGTTTAGCCAAATTTGGTTGTAATTTATTTACACAATAATAAAATAAAATGGAAATACTGTATTATTAATTGTTCCTCAGTGGGAAATTCTGGGGTGACAGCAGCAAAGTGACAAGTAAATCAAACAATGCAGGTTCACACAAAGGTAGAAAACCTATTTTAAAACTACCATACCATTTTATTTATAGAAAACTTAAAACAGCGACAAGGCCAACTAAAGTGCTGTACAAACAAACAAACAAACAACAGGCAACACATAGGAAACATACAAAATGAAATACAAAACACAGAATATAGACATAAAATCATCGCAGATAATAAATATAATTAAAGCTGCAAGCAGCATTGAGGCCCTCGCAGCTTAGCGCCGCTCCAGCCTTATTGCGACGACCGCGGGAGCTCCAGCTCGTCCGCTCGTTCGCCACCTCAAACGCTCTCGTGCCCATCCCGCACCCGTTTGCCAAGAACAGTTAGCAAATACAGTTTCAGTCTTGTATGTTATACAGGCAGAAGCTGGAAGAGTCACCCAATAATCGTGAGTTTCTTGTGTGAGTTGGCGGGGCTTAAGTGATGTCATAAATCAACAATACCAATTTTTCTGGAAGTGCTCATTGATCAATTTCCAAAAATCTGATACAGATGGGATTATGCATCACTGAGATAGGGGGCACACTGGAGTAACATTTTCAACAACAATACCAATGTGTCCAAAAGTGGTCACTGATGAAGCACCATAAATCTGGTGCAGATCGTTTAATGTATCACTGATCTGTAACTGTTAGAATAATGTAGGGGGAGCGCTTAAGCTAAATGTTAAACAACCATATCAATGTGTTTAGAAGTGCCCACAAATGACCCACAATAAATCTGGAACAGATCAGATGGTCTATCATTGACATATAACAGTTTGAATTATGTAAGGGATGCACTGAAGTCAAAATTTATGCAACAATATCAATGAGTTTAGAACTGCTCCCTGATGACACACAATAAATCTGGTACACATCGGATGATGTGTCACTGAGATCTAACAGTTTGAATGATCTAGGGGGTGCACTTGAGTCAAATGTTAACTCACCATATCAATGTGTCCACAAGTGCTCACTGATGAAGCACAAAAAATCTTGTCCAGATCGGATATGGGGGCCAAGATGGTGTAGAGGCAGGGGAACCGACTTGGGACCTGAAGGCCCCAGGTTCGAACCCCAGTCACGGCATACCTTGTGGTGTCTATGGGCGGCACACCTCACCCCCAAATTGCCCCCCGGGTGCTTTCAATAGCTGCCCACTGCCCCACCTGGTGGTGGTTGGGTTAAATGCAGAGACTAATTTCGTCTTGTATGGAAACATACACAGATGACAAATGTGACATTATTTATTTATTATAATGTATCATTGAGATATAACTATAGAAATAATGTAGGGGGCGCACTGGAGTCAAAATTTATACAACAATATCAATGAGTTTAGAACTTCTCCCTGATGATGGCACACACTATGTGGTACACATCAGATGATGTGTCACTGAGATCTAACAGTTTGAATAATGTAGGGGTGCACTTGAGTCAAATGTTAAACAACCACATCAATGTGTTTAGAAGTGCTCACAGATGATGCACAATAAATCTGGAACAGATCAGATGGTCTATCTTTAACATATAACAGTTTGAATAATGTAGGGGCGCACTTGAGTCAAATGTTAAACAACCATATCAATGTGTTTAGAAGTGCTCACTGATGATGCACAATAAATCTGGAACAGATCAGATGGTCTATCTTTAACATA
This sequence comes from Garcialebias charrua, assembly GCA_038048925.1. Classification (NCBI taxonomy): domain Eukaryota; kingdom Metazoa; phylum Chordata; class Actinopteri; order Cyprinodontiformes; family Rivulidae; genus Garcialebias; species Garcialebias charrua. The sequence continues at coordinate 39,081 of JBBPBX010004228.1, read as the reverse complement.
TAACAGTTATAATTATGTAGGGGCACACTGGAGTCAAAAGTTAAATAACAACAGAAATGTGTGTAGAAGTGCTCACTGATGACATACAATAAATCTGGTTCAGATCGGATTATGTATCACTGAGATATAACTATAGAAATAATGCAGGGGGCGCAATGGAGTCAAAATTTACACAAAAAAATCAATGCGTTCAGAACTGCTCACTGATGACGCACAATAATTCTGGTACAGATCGGATGATGTATCACTGAGATCTAATAGTTTGAATAATGTAGGGGGCGCATTGGAGTCATCTGTTAAACCACAATATCAATGTGTGTAGATGTGCTCACTGATGAAGCACAATAAATCTCGTGCAGATCGGATGATGTTTCACTGAGATATAACTGTAGTAATAATATAGGGGACGCTGTGGAGGGTATTGGCCACTTATCATGGAACCCTGTTGAAGTGGTGGATAATGATCAATCGTAGTGATTTTGGTGCACTTCGGTTCAAATCTGTGGAATTTAGAGCCAATTGTATGGCAACGGCATCACTTCTGAGATCGTCACGCCGCCACACCCACATCCTCAATTGAAAACTGTTAGCACTTTAAAGCAAGTCAGAGCAACTTGTTATATGTCTTCAAACGAAGGATCATCCTGATTAGTTCAAGGGTGTCAGAGCGGGAGCCCTCCAATAAAAAAGTAACTTCCTGTTCTGAGGGGGCAGGGCTTTGATGACGTCACAACATGACAACAAAGGATTGTCGGGCTTCCAACAGGGATGACTCATGCCAAGTTTGGTACATTTCGGTCTTTCAATGTGAAAGTTATAGCGGTTTGAAATTTATGGCGTGAAGCGCAAGTTTAAGGCCTGGCCACACCCCTTTAACATAAACGAAAACACAAGCTTTTGATACCTTTTACTGTCCAATGTGTTAAGGGCATATTAACCAAGTTTGAAGGCAATCCTTCAAAATCCCTCGGAGGAGTTCGTTCAAATCCGCAACTCAAAATGCCGGAAAATGACCCTTTGACCCAAAATGGCCGACTTCCTGTTGGCTTTGGACCAGTGCTCCAAGAGACTTTTTCGTAGGGCCTGAGAAGATACAGATATTCACCGAGTTTCAGAATTATCGGGCCAGAAATGGCTTGGAGCTGATGTTTTTTAATATTCTAGGGGGCGCTGTGGAGGCTATTGGACAATTATCATGGACTCCTGTTCAAGGGGTGGGCAATAATTGATCGTACTGATTTTGGTACTCCTCGGATCAAATCTGTGGATTTTAGAACCAAACGTATGGTGACAACGTTACGTCTTACTTTGCCACGTCGCCACGCCCACATGCTCCACCCGAAATGGTCAGTGTTGTAAAGTTTGTTACAACAACATGTCTTCGGTCACTGGACACAATGTCAGGCTGATTAGGTAACAGGGGTCCTATCAGGACCGTTCAAGGTAAAACGTTACACTTCCTGTTGTCAGGGGGTGTGGCTTAAGTGATGTCATGATTTGACCATTCAGTATTGCAGGGGACCGGATGTGTGTCAAACACTGAAGGTTTGATGTATTAGACAGTTTTCGTGTAGGAGCTGTAAGCGTTTCGTTTTTCATGGCGAGATGTCCAAATTTGACGTCCGGCCCCGCCCCTTCAGCATGCATGAAAAAAACTGTTTTGATAAGGTTTGTTCCCCCGTGCCTTATGAAGGAACTGGCCAAGTTTGAACCCGATCGAGCAAAATCCCTAGGAGGAGTTTGTTCAAACGGGGAAGCTGTAAACGGCCAAAAAGGTGTGAAAATTTGGTCATTGTTCCAAAATGGCCGCCTTACCATTTATCGTACAACATTGGTGCCAGAGGGTTTTCTGTGCATCTTGGTGAATTGGACAAGTGTACCAAATTTCATGATTCTACGTCAAACTAAAGCCAATGCAGTGGGTAGTTTGAACATTTATAGGTGGCGCTCTTGAGCCGTTTCTGTTGCGATTTTTGCCACGCCCCCAAAATACATAATTTTTCACCAGTCCTGGTGAGTCCGTCAAATTTGGTGAGTTTTCGTATATGATAAAGCCCCCAAAAGGCCACTTCATTTGGGAACAGAATAAAAATCAAAATAAACACTACGATAATAGGCCTTCACATTGCTTAGCTGCTCGGGCCTAACGACCAAACAAAGATCATCTGGTGTTGAAAGCAACGGAGTGGGTCTTTAAACGGGATTTGAAAACCGAGAGGGAGGGGGCCTGTATGACGAGCAGAGGTAACTCATGAAGTTAATCAGTTGTAGACGTACATCTATTGACCGTTTTCACGCATACTTGATGCCAAAATGAATGAATGAGATTGTGCAGTAAGGGTGTATTTACAGCGTAAGAAAAAAAATGTGTAGTTATTAAAAATAGCATACCTAGATTTGAGAAAGCCACTTCTCATTGCTCAAAAAAAAGGCGTTCAATACAGAATCAACTGGACTTTATTTGTTGCAGAAAACGTTTCGACTTCTGTCCAGAAGTCTTTTTCAATTCTGAATGAAAGGAAGCTGTGAGACCGAGAAGTTTTATACAGGCTGACAAGCCACGCACCAACATATGAAATTGGAAACTGAAATAACCCCACACCATACCTGAGATAACATGCCTATTCTATTTAAATTGACAAAACAACACATCACAGCTTAACAGAAGGGGGTTTGTAACACATACATGTAAATTGAAAGATCACACCTTAACAGTAGGGGGTTCCCTTGAGGTCTCTGGTAGAAGACACAAAACTGTATGTAAATTGACAAAAAACACCTCACTCCAACAACAGAGGCTACTCAGAGAACTTCGTTAGTCTTAGGGCCAGTTTACACGGCGCGTATTTTGAGTGTAACCGCTACTTTCTCTTTGCGACTTTGCTTATCGCCTACACGACACCGCTGGCCCCCCTCTATGACACCGATAGTTTTCTGAGCCTGCTCCCAAAGTGGAACTTTTTCGCTGCACCCCCGCTGATAATATAAACATCTCCTGCTGATCTTTTGTGTCAACCACATGCGCGCAGCCCGCATGTGCGGGGCAGGCTGACATTTCACGTGTCACGCTGCTCAATATAACAGTTTAACAATAATAAACAGTATTTATGTTGGCGTGGGAGATGTTTAAATTTATCTGAACTGTACAGTATCTATCTGGACTCGTTACATTTTTTAAACAGTGCGTAACGTGCTGTGAAAATGAAGACACCAGGTTTATTTTTTATTTATTTATTCAGCACCACAAATTTTACAACGTAAACACTGAGAATTAAACTGAACACTATTAAAAACACGTGAACCGAACTGTAACTACGTTAATGAACTGGACTCTTGCTGTGTGTTCATCTGGACCCATCAGAACCGCCGAACCGTCTGCCTGTTTGGAACGACAGCTTCTCCACCTGGCAGAAATAAATAAATAAATAAATAAAAACTCCGTTGTTGTGTGATCAAAGTAAACACAAGCAAACATTATATTAAGAACGTTGATTTACCTGCTGTAAGTCAGCTGTTTATCACGGAGTAAAGTCAGACTTCATCCTCATCGACTCGGTTCTGGTCCACAGTCAGCAACTGGTGCAGCTTGTTAGATGAAGAGGTCCCGGCCGCTTGGTGTCAAATAGTGTCGACTCTTATCCAAAATCCAGCTTTAACTTGTTGTTGTTAGCTCAGCTTTTAGCACAAAAGAAACTAGCAGACTGCCAGCAGAGTGACGCAGCACACATGCGCAGTGGGTGAAGGTTCAGCAGGACGCATGCGCAGTGGGTGTAAGCGGGGGGGCATGAGGGAGGGGGGAGATTCGAGCAGATCCATGTCAGATCCGTGTCAACGCAAAACTTTTAAACTAATTAACATGCCCAAAAGTTACGTTTCCCCCACACAGTGTCCGTGTAAACAGGGCCTAATTTACAGACAAGACATCCCTGCTCCCATCCAGTGTAAAACGTTTCGGAATCAAATCCAAAACTGAGTTATAAGTCTTAGAAAGTTGAAATCTCAGACCTCCTCCTCTGTTAAGAGAAGGTTTTTCTCTCTTAACATAAACAGCTTCCTTCACCCCCCTCTCAAACCATCTGTGTTCTCGGTCCAAAATTTGAACATTCTGGTCCTCAAATGAGTGACCCTTGTCCGTGAGGTGGAGGTGAACAGCTGAGTTTTGTCCAGAGGAGGTTGCTCTCCTGTGTTGGGACATTCTTTTGTGGATAGGTTGCTTAGACAGAGGGCAGAAATTCCGGAATTCCAGTCACGGGTGTGGGAACTATGTCTTTAGAATTCAGTGGCCATTTTGGAACGATGACCAAATTTTCACACCTTTTTGGCCGTTTACAGCCTCAAAGTTTGAACAAACTCCTCCTAGGGATTTTGCTCGATCGGGTTCAAACTTGGCCAGTTCCTTCATAAGGCACGGGGGAACAAACCTTATCAAAACAGTTTTTTTCATGCATGCTGAAGGGGCGGGGCCGGACGTCAAATTTGGACTTCTCATTGCTGCTCATCTGCAGTTTGCTGAAGATCACGTCACGTGGACAAGCCAAAAGGCTACTGGAAGAACGTTTTGTGGACGGGTGAGAGCAAAATAGAACTTTTTGGTTTAAATGAAAAGTGTTATGTTTGGAGAAAGGAAAACTCTGCATAAGAACCTTATCCCATCTGTGAAACATGGTGGTGGTAGTATCATGGTTTGGGTCTGTTAAGGTTGGGGGAGTGGTGGCGCAGAGTTTAAAGAAGATGGGCCTGAGATCGGAAAGTTGCAGGTTCAACTCCCAGTACCGTCAACATTAAAATGAGTATGGAAAGGTGAAACACCCACACTTGCTTTCACCCTCATTTGCACCATGCTAGGCACCTGAGCAAGGCCCATAACCCCCACCACCTGCTCTCAAAAACAGGTCTCTCTTGAAAATGAGTTATTGTGACTCAATGAGACTACCTGTATACTGTAAATAAAGAGTAAATGAACAAATAAAACATGCTGCATCTGGGCCAGGATGGCTTGCCATCATTGATGGAACGATGAATTCTAAAGACATAGTTCCCACACACGTGACTGGAATTCCGGAATTTCTGCCATTTTAGTAGTCAGAAAATTGAATTGAGAGCTTTAGATCACATTCATACACTGACGGGACACACATCAGAGGCAATGAGGGGTTCATTGTCTTGCCCAGGGACACTTCATGTGACTATAGGTAGAATCAAACCCCCAACTTTCACATTGGAGGACGACTGCTATAACCACTCAGCCACAACCGCCCCACTAAAGATGTACATAATAGGTACTAATATATTATTTATTTATTAACCTTTATTAAACCAGTCAAATCTCATTGAGATCTCAGATCTCTTTTGAAAGGGAGGCCTGAGCCTGAAGGCAGCCTAACCTGCATGTTTTTGGACAATGGGAGGAAACAATGGGGAGTGGTGGCACAGTGGTTAGACGGCTGGCATGTGATCGGAAGATTGCCGGTTCAAGCCCCGGTACCCACAATATAAAAAAGTGTGGGTAGAAAAGGGTGAAACATCCACACTTGCCTCCACCCTCATTCGCCCCACTCTGGGCCCCTGAGCAAGGCCCTTAACCCCCACCGAGAGGGGCCGAGATGGTGTAGAGGCAGGGCAGCTGGCTCAGGACCAGAAGGTCCCGGGTTCGATCCCCGGTCACGACATACCTCGTTGCGTCCCTGGGCAAAACACTTAAACCCGAGTTGCTCCCGGTAGGACAAGCAGCACCTTGCATGGCAGTCTACCACTACCGGTGTATGAATGTGTGTATGAATGAGTGGATGGCTGGTACTGTGAAGCGCTTTGGGGCCCCTCAAAAGGGGGCTGGAAAGCGCTATATAAGTAAGCTCCATTTACCATTTACCACCATCTGCTCCCTAAACAGGGCTCTCTTGAAAATGAGTTCTCATGGCTCAATGAGACTACCTGGATAAATGAAGGGTATAAAAAATAAACCGGAGTGCCAAGAGAAAACCCACGCAAGCACGAGAACAACATGCAAACTCCACACAGAAAGACCCCAGGTCCAACTGCGGATTGAACCCAGGACCTTCTTGCTCTGAGGCAACAATGCTAACCACTGAGCCGCCATGCTGCCATAATACATAAATATCATAATGTTGTATCATAATACATAAATATCATAATGTTGTATCATAATACATAAATATAAAAAATATTCAAAGTACATTTATTTATTGCAGGAACTCTTTTACAAAGTACAAATTGGAGTAAAAATGAAACAGAAGCACTTTCGTTCCTAAATAAACATCAGCTTCTACCCTGTGAAGAAAAAAATATGAATTCTAGAAAACGTATATTCCTCTTGGATTAAAGCTCTGTTCAAATGACTCCAAGAAGTAAAAATGTAGCAGAAACGGTTTTTAAAATAAATCAAACCTTTTTAAAGGAATCCTTTTTTTTTTTTACTTCAAAAGTAGTTGATAAACTTAATGTTAGTGTCTGCATGTAGACGGGATATGCAGAACTCCTCAGAAACTATAACGTTGCAGCTTGTTTCACACATTCACCAACACTTTGTACCCAACAAACAAGAGAGCTTCAACTTTTTTCTGCTTTGCTTTATTCTGACAGTCATCCACAGTCATGCATGTAATAATTTGCTGTGAGGAGTCAAAAGACAGATTGACATGTGTAGTCCACTGTCAGGTACTTGTAGGTTCCCTCACAGGGATCTCCAAACACAAAGTTACTTGCTTCAAAGGTACAGCTGGATTTCCCATTACATCTGTGGGCACATTAATGAAACAGGTTTTCCATGATTCAGAGGATTCGTTCAAAGATTAGACGTAGCAAGCAAATTTAACAGTCTGTACCTGGCAGCGACTTTATTTGAAGTCCTTGAGCAGTCGACATTTTGGACCTGAGAGTCAGGACGCTGGTACGAACATGTAGTGCTGTCAGAGCGTCCATAATCGGCACTAACCACATGTAAAACCTGTCCATCCTCTGAGGGGGAGAAGAAGCATTAAATCACATGGTAAATACAATAAAACATGTTGAAAATACAACATATTGATCTATTTTTGATCTTTAACATTTAATTTTTTTAAAGTTAAGTTCTTCTAACTTCACAGCCAATCAGAAAACATTTCTTGTAGGTTTCCTAAGTGCAGCTTGTCTTGACTTGAACATTTGTGCAGTTTGAAATTTGACAAGATTCTTGAATTTTATATACCGTAATTGCAGGTGTATAAGAAATATAAGAAAGAAAAAAAACTTTCACACATTACCTCACAACACAAAGTTTTTTAACACTGGACTCTGTGTCATCAATACGGGTCATTCACTAAACTCTCGGTCATGTGCTCATTCAGTTTGCACTACTTCTCATATTTGCACTAATGTTTGTATTACATTACTGCCTATAGTCATACTACTGTTTACATTTACTGTTGACATTTATTACTACTGTTTACATTTATTACTACTGTTTACATCTAGACTTTTTATATCTACACTACTGCTGATATACAGTATATATTCTTTTTACTAGCCTTATTGCATAATGCCACTTTGTTTCTATACCAATATCAACTACCTCATACATATACTGTGTACATTAACCCCATATGCTGCTTTGTCACTCTTTACAAATGTCAAATGCCAGAACCTTCATTTATTTTATAGATATACTTTTTATACTTTATACTTCGGGACAGTATTACACTCTATTTCATTTTTGGTGTTGGTGAAACTTTTTATACTTTTATACTACTATGGAAAACTACTATGAAAAAACTCAGGACAGTATTACACTCTATTTCATTTTATGATTATGTTTATTAAATGTTGGTGTTTTGGTGTTGGTGAAACTTTTTATACTTTTTTTACTACTATGAAAAACTACTATGCAAAAAACTCAGGACAGTACTAAACTTTTATTATTTCATTTTATGCTTGTTTATTAATTGTTTAGTGTTTAAATGGTTACTGTTGCACCGAGGGACTGAGAGAGAAATGCAATTTCAATCCTGTGTATGTCCTGTACATATTGCAGTTCTGACAATAAAGTTGACTTTGACTTTGACTTTTGACTTTGATAAGCTGCTACTTTTTACTCACGCTTTGGATACTGCTGTTTATTAAATACCGCAGCTAATTTATGTTTAATTCAATTCAATTAAAATTTTATTTATATAGCACATTTAAAACAACCACAGTTGACCAAAGTGCTTCACAAGAATATAACATTGCAGATAAAATATGATAAACATATTGTGCATAAAAGCAGTGTTGATTTATGCCAAGAACTTAGCAGATGTAAATCTATTTAATATTTAATTTAATTCATTTATTCATTCATTTAAAAGAGACAAAATAAAACAAATTAATCAAAAAGAAAACATTGAATGAAAAGTCAGATAATTCTCAATCAGGTCATCTGGACAGTTTCTTTTTAGTAGAAATGTTTCACCCTCACTCCATTGAATGAAAAGAGTGCAGAAAGAATAAATAAATTCTTATATCACCCCCTTATACTGTAATAAACATTGAACCAATCCGGCCCTTGGCTTGTAGCAAATTTGTTTTTTTGGCCCTCGGTGTATTTTACTTTGACACCCCTGCAATAGGCCTTTCATAGATACTGAATTTATGTTTTCATTTTTTGTCAGTTGTAATAATTTAATTTCATTTATTTCTATAGTGCTTTACACAACCACGGTGATGGTGACCAAAATGCTTAACAAAAACAGTAATTTCATTCATTCAACCTTTATTTATACAGGCTAGCCTCGTTGAGTCACGGGGACTCATTTACAAGAGGGACCTGTCTCACTCACACCAAACAACCATCCACTCTCACACTCACACCTAGGGTCAATTTAGAGTCACCAATCAGCCTAACAAGCATGTTTTTTGGTCTGTGGGAGGAAACCGGAGTACCCGGAGGAAACCCACGCATGCACGGGGAGAACATGCAAACTCCACCCAGAAAGGCCCCAGACCGGGATTTGAACCGGCAACCTTCTCGCTGAGAGGCAGCAGCTCTACCAGTTGTGCCACTGTGCTGCCCAAATGAAATGATGAATGATGAAAATTGAAATGAAAATTACATCAAGTTAAAAGGAAGAAAAACACAATAAAATAACAAAAAGCGAATCAGAAATGTTACCACACATTTAAGTACTAAAATCCTGTTGGAATAAAAAAAAGACAAGCTTTGATTTAAAAGAGCCAACTTCAGTAATCTGACGTAGATCAAGGGGGAGTGTATTCCAGAGTCGAGGTGCGGCCACAGAAAAGGCACGGTCATGCCCGGATTTATGCAGGGGCTTTGAGGGGCTTGAGCCCGGGGCCCCGGAATTTTAGAGGCCCCCAGAGCCTCCGGACCCGCCCCCTAAGTTTTTTTTTGTGAACGGATAGTCTCAAACACGTTGTCTCACAAAGGAGAAAACTGTTCTTGTTAGGTTTCATGTAAAACTGGATGATTTTATCTTTTATTCGCTTCAGCGCGGCCGGTCCCCTCCCGCTGCCGGCGGGGGAGGGGGGGTGCGCGCAGCCGGTCCCCCACCCACCGCTGGTGATAAGGAAGAGAAAGTGGAGGTGGAGGTGAATGGAGAAATAAAAAGTGCAGGAACGGAGGCAAAGGAGCTGGTGTAGGAGAAAGCAGGGGCGGCTGTAGAAGAAATGGAGCTGGGGCCCCCCAAACCAGGTGAAGAAACAAGGGAAGAGAAAAAATGAAGTTGCTGCAAGCGTGTTGCAGGGAAGTTTGTGTTGAAGTCCAGGCAACAATAGCTATTCAGTGATTTTATTTTGTGATGGAAGCATCATATTCTAGTTTCAAACCCTAACATGTGGTTTTGTATTTAACCAGTTCAGGGTTGTTTGTAGTTTGTGACAACTGGCATATTAAAGTTGTAAGTTGTGAAAACTTACTATTCAGTCATTTTCTGCTCATCATCTGAACCAAAGCAAAACAAACAAACATATATATATATATATATATATATATATATATATATATATATATATATATATATATATATATATATATATATATATATATATACATATATATATATATATACATATACANTATATACATATACACACACACACACACACTCCGGTATATATATATGTATATATATATATATGGGCCCCCCAAGATGACTCAAGCCCAGGGGCCCCCATCCTCCTAAATCCGGCCCTGGGCACGGTCACCCCCCAACATTTATATTTTGTCCTTGGAACAGAGAGCAGGAGCTGTCTGACCTACATTAAAATAAATAAACACTGAAATATTTCAGTATGTGTAATGAATGAATATAATGTACAAGTATCACTTTTTGAATGGTATTACTGAAATAAATAAACTTTTTCGTGATATTCTAATTTTTTGACCAGCACCTGCATGTACAAAATGTTTCATTTTAAATGTAGTATGTCCAGTTTACAGTCAGGTGCGTTCTATAGACCGGAAATTGCGATATGTGAATAAATAAATAAATGTCATCCCGAAACCCAACATGACTCCTGTAAGTGTTGCCCCACCCCTCTACATTAACTGAAATATGGCAGAGCGAACAATGAAGCAGCTTAAGTGATTTCTGGTTTTAACATAACGTACAATGCTCAGGACTATTATGCTTTTCAACATTATTTATCAATATTTTCAATTTAGTGTCCATTTTACAATACAACATGAACTTAGTTTACACTGGTGATAATTTGTTTCCATCATTCCCTCTTAATGTAATTTCTTGACTTTTGGTCTCCAAAAATTGCAGCAAATTGTCTCCGTCACAACACAAACATAAAAATATCAACTAAAGCAAATCTGTGACCTCACCACACTGAAGGTACGCCAGAGAGTTTTCACATGTTATGGAGTGAACTGTTGAAGAAACTGTTGAAGAATGAAGAAGATCAGATTAGAACCAGTTCATTTCTGAGCAGCGATGAGTTCACAGCCGCTGACACAACCTACCTGGTGAAACGCAGGCGTAGGTGGTGTCTATGTACTTATAGATGCCAAAGCAGGGATCAGAGGTGCGAACCACATTCCCATTTATTTCACACACTTTCAAACCATTGCATCTAAAAAGTTATAAAATTGTGTTTACACAAAATTAATATGCAATAAATGTCTTCAATAGGTTTAATTAAAGGGACACATTTTTATGAAACAGCAAAAACATTCCAGTAAGCCTGCCATATTGGATGCTGCTGTACGTTTTCTTCTCTTTAGCATGAGTGGACTTGATGTGGCTTCTCTGTCATAAAAGTCCAAGCATTACTCAGATATGATTTAAATTAAGTCAAAAACAGAATACTAATGAGACATTTCATATTAAAAAACAATCATAAAAATGTGTAAATACAGTGATAAATTGATTTTATGTATAGCTACCACAGCTGGTTAAACTGATAGTGTCATGTTCAGTTTTGTAGTTTTATTGGTAACATTTACATTTATTTATAACAGGTTGAACAAGTGGGAGATAAAGTTAGCGAGGCCAGACTGAGATGATTTGGACATGTGGGTATATTGGTAGAAAGATGTTAGAAATGCAGCTGCCAGGAAAAAGACAAAGAGGAGATATAGTATATGGATGCAGTTAGAGAGGACATGGAGGTAGATGGAGTGAGGACAGAGGATGCAGAGGACAGAGTGAGATGGAGGAGGATGACTCGATGTGGAGACCCCTCATGAGGGAAAAGCCGAAAGAAGACAAAGATGATTGGTAACATTTATGAAATAAAAATAATAATACAAATAAAACGTTCATTGTTATTGTATATAAAACAAACTTTTGGGAACCCCTGTTGCTGTAAGTCTTCTGTTACAAAACCCAGTTGTTTTTGTATTGAAAGTTTTTTTTAATTCACAGGTGATGTAAGTTTATGAGTGTGTGTGAGTGTCTTTGTATTTGTTGCCTTGTAGGGCCCATTTGTCCAACATAGTACACTGTGAAGACCGATTGCTCCTTATGGGGCCCAAAGCCCATTGGTGGGTTAGGGGTTAGGATTAGGACCAAGGTGTGAATCGAGGATGGGCAAGGTTAAGGGTTAGATGAACTAGTAGTGGTTAGGGTTAGAATAAAGATCAGGGTTAGGCTATAGAAATCAATGAAAAATGAATGAAAGTCAAAGCAAAGTTTCTGTAAATAGAGGAAGACAAACTCGTGTGTATATGTGTGTTGTAAAGGTCATTTGTAAGGACGTAAAGCTTGAATGTGCACAAAATGTGGGACATTTTGAATTGTGAGGACAGATCAGATGTTCTGGTACTTTCTTCAGTAAAAAAGGAATGAAGGTTGTATAAATGAATAATAAAGATCTAAATAAACAAAAATTTGAAAAGAAAATCCTCACAATTTTTCAAAAGTCGTTTTATAAAGCCTCTATGTTTAGTTCATGTGCGAATGCCCCCTACAGATGCCTTTGGGTACTGCACAAGCTCAAGTATGATGCACACTGGGTGTTTGGCAAAGACATAAATGACTATGATTAAATCAATTTGCAAGTATTAGGCTAACATTTGGTGTCATAGTAGCTTCAAGTCATTCTTAATACATACTTGGAACAATGTTTTTCTATAAAATTTAAACAGGCAATTCAGCAGATCTGTTTCAGAAGAAAGGCAAATTTCTTTCAATTTTGTTAGCATCAATAGAAAAAAATTCTCTGTAGCAACAAGTACATTTTTACTATGAATTGTACTGTATAAATAACCTGAATAATAATCCAACATATTTAGGTTTCTTTGTAATGTTACCTTGACTTGAAGACTTCAAGGGTGCCTTCCTGTGAACAGTGTGTGTTGGTGAGCTGGTTTTTAGGTTTGCCTTGACTGCAGGTCTTTCGGTCTGCACGTCCATACAAAACTGACTCCACATCAATTACTCCTTTCTCTGTTACACAAACAAAAGAAAATATGATTAAAGAAAAATTAATCCAGAGTGCAAACTAAAAAAAAAGTTTCTATCAATACAGTATATTTTTCAGGCCTTTAAAATGGTGTCATTTAATTATACAATCTGAATTACTGTGCTTATATCCTGTGTAATCTCTTGAAAGACACTAGACAGTGTAATTACAAAATAATTAGGTTTACTGTAACTGCAAGCTACAAAGTAAAAAAAAAAAAATAAAATAACACAGAGAATGGCAAGGCTCTAGAAAATGAATAATTTTTTTTATTCTTTTTTAAATTACTGGTATTTCTGAACCCAAGATGGTGGCACGTGCAATAAAAGCAGCTCAGTGATCTCATTTTCATTATTATTTAAAGTGCAGTGGTGTGCTGTGCCATACGGCCATTATTTTAATCTTGTAAATCTAATCTGGAATTGAATAGGTCAGTAGAAAACTGTCCTTACTGACATTTTTCTTTATAAGAAAAGCAGCAATAATTTTTTTTAACCATTTGTCAATTTTTTTTTTCTTGTTTATATTTCATTTCAGAGAATCTCAGACATACCACAACTCAGGTGTTGTACATTGCCAGCGTCATCACAGGTGATCACTCTATGTGTGGATATGGGATTCAAAGCATTTTGGGCATTGGCAAATTCTGGAAGAGGAAAAAAGATGTTAGTTATGGATTTTTTTTAATATATATAATGTTTATGATTCTTCATCTTCTATAAATTAAGCTGTGAGCAGTTTTTATTCTGCTGTACTAAGCTATTCTTTATTTTTGTTGCTGCTAGTTTAATGTTCTTTTGTAAAACAGTTCAACAAAATAGCTGCACAGCCCAGTGCATCCTAATTCTCTTTCTGACCAATCAAACCACAGATGAAGCTAACCACATCCCATGAAGAAGCGAGTTTCCAGAAAAAGTGATCATTGTGAAAAAAGTCGTCAACATTTTTAAAGGAAATTTTAGGTGTTTATATTTTTATTTTGTGATTCTATGTTATGGCTGAAATGGCCCGGGACAACTTTCCATCTTGCTTTGAGACCAGAACACTTTTATCTTGACCTTGAGACTGTTGTGCGGACTCATAGTTCATCTTTGTTGTTGTTGCCATGAGAACATGCCCAAAACATTCACTTATGTCCATCTGGAGGCCAACTTGCCAATGACCATGGATCATGTCTGTGCGTTTGACAGTAGCTGTCTATTAGGGATCACCCGCTGGACTCTGCTGTTGTATAAAAGCATGCAGAAGACTTTTTGATGCTCTTTCTATAACATGGTCCATGCATTTGCATTGTGGTATATAATCTGTCTTGAATGGGTTCAAATAAGTAAAATACTGGTTAAAAATCTCATGCCGTCGAAGGTGGTTCTTTTTAAGGAAGTAATTTATGTGAGAACGCTTTTCTCCAACACATTTAGACTCAGCTAGGTTGATGTAGATCATGACATTAAAAGTAACAATGTTTCTCTTGTATCGTTTTCAAACCATGAACTAACTCACTTAAGCAATTGTGTTTAATTTTTAAAAGCTATAAGTTGTTGTGCATCATCATTGATATTCCTTGGTAATAAATGTTTTATTTTATATTCTGCAACCAAGTGGTTTTACAGACTATGCCATCAGTTTATCACATTACTGAGCTGCAGCACTAATTTACCTTTTCACAGCAACTGTTCTGCTACTATAACATCTAATTATGGCTCCATCCATCCATCTATCCATCCATCCATTATCTTTTACCCTCTTCTTCCATTTTGGGTCACAGGGTTCGCCAGTGCCCATGTCCAGCAATCACTAATTATGGCTCAATATCTGTAAAATTATCTGAGTCATAGCCATTTTTTTGTTTACCAAATTAAGTCAGCTATGGTGACCTTCTTGAATTAGGTTGACTACACAGTAATTTATTGTAATAAATACTACATACATTGAGAGTTTCATTTTAATACAAAATTGATTATGAAACATTTTTCTAACAGGCAGAGTTAATTCAAAGTTGGCAACATTTCAGACTGTGTAACTATTTAGTACTCAGTAAGTTGGGGATTAGACTCAGCTATTGCGAGTTTGCTGACATGTTTGACAACATTACAATTAGGGATGCACAACATCATCGGCATGGCATCAGTATTGGCTGATATTAGCATTAAAGTTCAATATTGGACATCGGCCATTCCATCAAAATAACTCACCAATATAAAAAGTGCTGTTTTTGCATTATAACCTAGTGACAAGGATGCCTGCAGAGGCAGCACAACGTGATGACGTCACGTGCACCTACCTGATCACAGCGGAGAGGAAAATTCAAAATGTCGGCGGTGTAGATGTTTGATTTCATTGGGGATGTCAGATTCTGAAAATGTATGGACTACGTTGAGCCTTGATACATTGTCCCCAGTCTGATATATTTTTGTTGAGTTACCAGCTGTCATTTCCAATGTCATTGAGAAGCTAATGGCTGATAGCACTTGGATGAGTTTTACCACAGACATTTGGACGTCGTGTTAGCTCTGTTAGCATGATTAGTCTTACGACACAATGGACAGACAAAACTTTGAACTTAAAAAGTCTGTCCTTCATGCACAGGAGGGCAGAGGATCCCACACTGCAGCTAGGAACCTGGAACAAGCCTCCACAAGTGAGACAGCATTGCACATGACTAATCCTAATAAATAACATTTAACACTTTTCATTTAAGTTAAAGTACTATGCATGTCACCAGCTCTTACAGCTGTTACACATTTTTTGTAGCAAATAAGCCTAAATAAGAGGGCTATGTTTTGACAAAGGAACGTATAAAAAATATCATTATTGGCATCGTTATCGGCCAAATAAGTTTTAACATATCGGCATATCGGATAGCGGCCAAAAATCCAATATCGGGCATCCCTAGTTACAAAATAACTTACCTTTAGGACCTAAAGATTAATCTGTTCAATTTAAATTATTTTATATGCCTTAAAATTATATTTTGATTCAATAGCATTTAGAAGGATGTTTTGTTTCATGCAGCACAACTGAATAAAGTTTCTGAAGAATTTCCCACCATTGTGCAACAGCACTGATCACTGCAAATACAAGAATCACAAACCTGGTCCCACCTGCAGAAAAAAAAAAGATTTAGAACTGAATTCAACAATACAGTCTGTATTAGCAGCAGCCTATTACTTAAACAAGGCCTATTTGGTGGTATCAGTTTGATTAAAAATAAAACTGCACACTGTTCTACCTTTCTGAACTTACATCTTATTAGGAAAGTAGATGTTGGGTCATATAGGACACAGAGCCAAGCTGATCTTTCAGCAGTTTTCTTTTTTCCAGTATGATCAGTACATTTCGAACAGACATATAAGCTGTTAAACTTGCCATTTATTAATTGTCTGCTTCTTCTGATACTTTATCTGACTTTAGGTTTATCTCTGGGAATGCTGCTCTAATCTCGTCTTTGGAGTTTCAAAATAACTTTTGCGAACTTACTTTTGCTCCAGTCCAAAGTCCACCACTCAGACAAAAGATCACAGTGAAATAAAGTCCTGAAGCCATCTGTGAGGAAAAATAAAATTGTTTACAGAGACATTTCTGAAATTATCACAATTTTTTTAAACAAATTCCAAGATTTTGCCAATTTTACTTAAGAATGCTGTTTTTGCTAGAATGAACATGCATCCAATGCCCTCACAGTCCAGATGCTGCTGCTGTTCAGAGGTCACTTCTCTGTGCCTGTCCTTATGTACAATATTACAATGTGTCACATGACAATTTTAACATGCAAATTCCTCAGTGTTTTCCTCAAAGCAAGTAAATGAGCTAAACATTTGCTTTTGACCTCCTAACTTAAGGGTTATCATGCAATCTTCTTAGAACTTTTGGTATCCAGAGAATTGACCCACCTCTTGCTTAAGGGTCTTTGAGGTCTTTCAGCCCTCTGGCATAAAATGAAACCAAACCTCTAAAATAAGTCTGTGCAGGAGGTTGGTGTGTTTAAAGTAGGGATGCACCGATACCAGATTTTTGAAAATCGAGTACAAGTACAAGTACTTACATTAAAGTACTTGCCGATACCAAGTACCGATACAAGTACTAATTGATATTTTTAAAAATCATTCTAATTAACTTAAACTGTTTATTTTCATTAGACACTTCAAACATAAATAAACAAAGTACATTACTATTGGTAATCTGTAAAGTATGTCCAAACTTGTACAAAAAAATAAAATGTTTTACATTTGAACTCTTACATAGTCTTTTTAACAAACAGCCTCACCACATCTTTCACCTAAATGTGAATTAAATTAACTGTACAAAAATAAAATAATGGCTTGGCAAATAATAGTACATATCTGTAAAGTATGTCCAAACTTGCACAAAAAAT
Source organism: Garcialebias charrua (assembly GCA_038048925.1). Classification (NCBI taxonomy): domain Eukaryota; kingdom Metazoa; phylum Chordata; class Actinopteri; order Cyprinodontiformes; family Rivulidae; genus Garcialebias; species Garcialebias charrua. The sequence continues at coordinate 21,806 of JBBPBX010004228.1, read as the reverse complement.
AAAATGTTTTACATTTTAACTCTTACGGAATCTTTTTTAACAAACAGCCTCACCACATCTTTCACCTAAATGTGAATTAAATTAACTGTACAAAAATAAAATAATGGCTTGGCAAATACAGTAGTAGTACATATCTGTAAACTAAAGTATGTCCAAACTTGTACAAAAAATCTAACAAAATGTTTTACATTTTAACTTACAGAATCTTTTAAACAGACAGCCTTGCCACATCTTTCACCTAAATGTGAATTAAATTAACTGTACAAAAATAAAATAATGGCTGGCCAAATTATATATCTGTATATATCTGTAAAGTGTGTTTAGGTCTGGTGTAAGAATGTGAGGGGCAAGTTTTTTTTATGAAAAGCAGCATTTCTGCATTACCAGCAGTTATTCTGTTTCGGTTTTCATCAACAATGTGTGACACTGAGCTGAAAAGTCTCTCACTTTCGACGCTGCAACATGGAGTTACCTTTGTGATAGTTTAGCCAAATCAGGGAACCAGACTTTATTAACTCCCCAGAACTGCAGTGGGTCGTCGTAGTTGTAGGCTCTCCAAGGTAGGTTAGTGAACTGCAGCACCAACTGGTGCTTGGCTCAGTGAAGATGACTCTTGCTCACATGTGATCTCTTCAAACACACTGTCCAGACTGCTGCAAGCTTGGACCTTGCGAGGCTTTCTAGCAGGTGGCTCTCCCAGATCCTCCTTTGGCTGTCCTGTGAAAACCCTCTGCAGCTCTGTCTTCAGCATATCCTTGGCCTCCGTTGCAATGTTGGTGGTTGAAAAAAAACGATATTTGTCCCGCTTCATCAAGGTTTGCTGCAAAGTTGGTTGTTGTTGTTTCCCGCTCCCTTGGGAAAACTGCTTGAACTCGCTGTCGTGTTGGCTTTTTAGATGTTTTATCAAGTTACTTGTGTTAAAGCTGCTAGAGTTTTTTCCTCCTCTGGACAACTTTGCTAAACATAATTTGCAGTCGGCCTTACTATTGTCACCTTCGTTCACCTGAAAATACCTCCACACCGCTGACATAACGCCTCCTCTACAACCCGCCTGCTTGTTTGTGTTGTTCAGCTCGACTAATGTGGTTGTCGTCTTCTTCTTCTTTTTTTTATGTGGCTGGCAGTGGTGGGCAACGCTAATAAAAAAATTAGTTCCACAATTTCTAAAACGCTTATTAATTTTTTTAGGTCCACAATTTCAAAAGCACAAATGTCTTATGAAAATTAGGGGAAGCTAATCTAATCCGCTATTTATATATTTATATATTATATATATATATATTTATATATAGCCGGCAGCGTTATCAATATTTGCACTACACTGCCAACTGAAAAGTAACAAAAATGATCCTAAAAGGATGAAATTACAAAAATCAAAGGATTTAT